>WEKY01046559.1:66095-117490 GCA_013390045.1 Picathartes gymnocephalus
TGGGCGATGCTCTGGGACCGCCCGGCCGGCGATGCGCGGCCTCGGGCGCGGCCCGCCGGTGCCTGAGGGGTGCGCGGCCCGCCGGGCAGCGGCTGCGAGGAGCGCCGCGGGGAGGATTTACCTGCTCCCGGTCCGGGGCCGTGAGCCGGGACCGCCGCGCCCCCCCAGCCGACGAAAGCCGCGTGCAGGGGAAAAACCTCAATTAGGGAAAAAGTAAACAGATTTATGTAAAACAGAGAGCTGCACGGGAGCGGTGGGGACGCTCAGCTTCGCCCTTCGTGCGAACTGGCTCGTTCCGCTGTCTCCCACGTGCAGCCGACACAGCTTTATAACCTGCCCAGAGTCACACAGGAGCAATGGGAGCAGGATTTCGGAGCCCACAGTGCACATCCTGGGTGTGNCCCTGCCTGAGTAAAAGTTAATGTCTTGTTACTCAGTGTGTGGCTCTGTCCATGCACTCACACGACATCAGAATGAGACTTAAAATCCTTCTTTTTTTCCCCCCATTGTGGTACTTTCCCCCCCCACTGTGATACTGAATTCTCCACAAACACTAATTCTCAGTCTTGCGTTTCTCCGACCTGCAGACTTTCCCACGTGCAGCCGACACAGCTTTATAACCTGCCCAGAGTCACACAGGAGCAATGGGAGCAGGATTTCGGAGCCCACAGTGCACATCCTGGGTGTGGGATGGCACCACGACACGCTCGCAGGGAGGATGGGTTGTTTGGAGACATGGTTTTCCAGAGACTTAAATGTGAAGAGTCAGAACTTGGGAGAATGGTGATTTGTGCCGGTGTGGACCTGGCAAGCTGAGGCCTAGGAAAAGTGATGCTGAGGCAAAATGTTCCCTTCCAAAAGGAGAACCTGGATCTGGTTGGTCAGAAACTTGCAGGTTTGTCACTTTCATCATTGGAAGTGGTTAAATCTGCCAAGTCTCTTGTTGGCCAGATGGGTTTGTAATCTTCCTGCAGTTTTTATTTCTACTCCCACCCCAAACAGCAAAAAAAACCCCCAAACCCTGCTGCTAAATAATTGCTCTGTTCTCACAGGTGAGCAGTGAAGCTCAATTAATTCTGCTTTGTGAAGCGCTTCTGATCCTCTGATGGAAACATGTAGGGGCAAAACACTTTTATTTTGCTACTTGCAAAGGCTGATAAGAGTGATGAAAACGGAAAAGCCTCACCACTGAGGGGGATTACAAGCCCCATGCTTTTTCCACTCGAGATCTTAGAGACGAGCTGATGGTTGCTGCTTTTCATTTAGAAGGGTTTTTCCCCCTCTTTTGAAAGAAATGCAATCACTACCAAGTATTCTAGAGGAACTTCATCTTCAAACAAATAATGTTTTTCTTGTTGGGTGTGCACTATTATTTTCTTAATTATTCCTGGGTTTCTGCCTGTTCCACCAAGAGTTTTCTCAGATGGCAGAAACAATTGGTCCTTTTTTATTACACTAATAGCAAAAAGTATCCCTAATAAAAAGACTCTGTACATCCCATAAACTCAAATGGGACACGTTTTGCCAACAATCACACCTCTTCATTGAGACATCTTATATGCTGCCTTTTTTTTTTTTTTTTAACTTTTTTTCCACATTACTATTGTTTACTACTCAGCCTCACTGGCTGGCTGAGTCTTGGTGCCAAAATGAAACAAATTGAGTAATTTTTTCAGCATAGAGCCCTCCCACTCACCCTTAGCATGAATGTTGAGATCTCAGCAGATGTGATAGGGAATGAATGGGCAAAGAGATTCACCTACACAGAATCACATCTACTTGTGGGTGGCCTCTAATTAATTTGGCTTCGAGGCTCCACTGCAAGGTAGATGGGTTAGGAAGTCTGGCCAGGAGTCATCTGGTTGAATCATACCTATTCTATGGAGAACTTCATTGTGTAGCTGCGTCTGACTCCCACCCTTGTGAGAACTAATTAAAAATTTTTAAAAAGCGCCCCACACTTATTGGAAGTCAAATATAAATGTCAGCGTTTCGGATGAACTGGTATCTTGGGAGGCTCCTGCACATTTAATCAGCTGGTTGCGCCATGTATATCATGGCCTCAAAAGCTGCAGTGAGAACTACGAAAGGCACTGGCTTAACATCAGCAAAAGTGTTTGCCAAGCTTGGATTATGTCACTGCTTTATGATCTTGCTTTGTAAAGGGAGAATACTCTTGGGGAGAAAGGACTCTGCATGCCGGATCTACAGCGAGAGCAAGGAATGAATGCTGCTCACAGAGACTGGGGGGGAGGGCAAGGGATTCTGTTTATTCTGTTTGCTGGGGTATTTTTGCAGATGGATGCTGTACAGTTGCTGCCTCCAAGCAGAGATGCGCCCCACAGACCACTGGGGCTGAAAGCAGAAAGCCCAAAATACCCCAGCAGAGTTGTTTGCTGCTTGGCCTCCCACGGGCACACCTGTGGGGGCCCTGCACGGGTCCTGTTCATTGCTGTCCCCCCGCTCTCAGGGCATTGCCATCACACTCCAGGTAATGTGGAGATGCTCTGAGGCCCACTGGCTTTTCCTTGCCTCAGGATACAGACACCCAGCCAGGCTGGGGCTTGTCAGACACTCAGAATATGGTGCCCTTTTGGAGGTGGCAGCCATGCAACTGGTTAAAAAATAAACATCCCACACCACACATCTGAAATGCAGCCTACTGACATGCTTCTGCTCCCTGTCACAGGGGTGAGTTGTGGCCACTCCTTCTGTGTTGCAGGCTGGTGGTAAAGGCAGGAAACTCTTTGAGGAGACCAATTCTGTTTACCCAGCACCAGCCCAAATGCTGGGCTTGCATCTGCTGTCTGCGAGTGGAAGAGAATAAAGAAAAAAAGTTTGGAGGTCATGTGCCCTTTGAGAAGGGCTGTTGGTGGGACAAGTGACATTGGAGGGGACAAACAGCTGAAGAGAAACACCTCTTCAAAAGCAATCCCTGGGGTCTGAGACCTGTGCTGCCCACACTACCCTTGCTTTCCTAGAACCTTGTGCAGCCCCTGGTCCCCGCCCGCCTCGCTGCTGGAGCATCCTACCCATCTTGGAAACTTTCCACTGCTACCGGGCTAATGAACTGTGCTGCTTCTGGATGAGTGTCTGGCCAGCCCCTAACTGCATCCTAACACTGGGTCTTAGCATGGGAAAGGGGGTCGCTGTGTCTGCAGAAGGTGTGTAGGGCACAGGGAGTACAGTGGGCAGCCTGGGGTTCCTGGGACAGTGGAAGGAATCAGGTGTGGGTACACATGGCCACAGCACTTTGCGTTTCCCAATGAGCAGAACGGGGTTCCTGGTGTGCAGAATGGGGACCAGGGTCTTTTATTTGTTATATTACCCCTCCAGCACAGTAAACTTCTCATCTTGAGCTCTGACTTCTGCACTAACCCTTCCTCCAGCCTTTCAGTCCCTTGTGACCAGACTAAACAGCGGATTGATGCTTGGTTTCTTTCCATGTCTCCTTCATCTGCCCTTGTGCACCAGCCCTGGCATTCCGCAATACCCCAGCTCTGTGTGTGGTGTGACCGTCCCAGCCTTGGCTTCCTGGGCACTCTCAGTGCTTGCAGCCGCCTCAGCCACTCTCTGCAGTCTGGAAAATGGGTGTGGTGGCCATGCCGATGGGTTTTTGGCAGCGTCTCCTGACTTCCCTTGGCTCAAAGAGTGCCCGGAGTGTAGCACTGTCTGGACAGGGATTTCAGTGCCCACCATCCAGCCTGCCAGCACAGCCTTGTCATTGCAATTTGTCACACGTATCTGGTGTGTGTCGAGGATCTTGTCGAGGGCCCGTTTGCCAGGCCCTTCATGGAATCGCTCCTTGTTTGCCGCGAGGAGCGGCCGGGCCTTGCTGGGCCCACACGCGGCTGTGCCGGGGCCTGTGCTCTGCTCTCAGAGTTGTGAACCAGCAGCGTGACATTCCCTACCATCAGCCTCCTTTCTTTCACTGGAGGGGGGTTATTTTTGTAGAAAATATCTGTTTTTTGCAGAAGCACTTATTTTAAAGGATCTTTTTGTTGTTTGGAGATGGAAACCTTCAGCAGAGGCACCAGCTCCCCACCCCTTCCCTCCTTGCCTTTGCAGTTATTTGCTGTATTTATTTACTGCAAAATTTGCTGTATTGCCTGACATTTTTCGGTTATCAAAATATTTTGATTATGTGCAGGGGAGGGGGTGGGTTGATAGCACAGCCAACATCTCGATAGAAAACTGCCTGTAAAACATTCTAACTAAATTCAGGGTGGGGAAGAATGAAATACTCCAGCCTGTCCCAGGCAGCCCCTTGGCACTGGTGCTGTGACCTGGCTGTTCAGAGCCCGAGGTCAGCTCAGACCCATTTCCCTCTATATTTCTGGCCCTTTTGTGAGCTCTCTCCATGGATGCATCAACTACAGCAAACATGGAAAGGAGGGCAGGGAGAAGATGCTGCTGCAGGACCACGTCCCAAAATCACTGCACAGATTTTCCTATGGAGTCTGAGGGGAGACAGAGGCAGGATACCAAAAGCAGAGCTCAAAGAGGTGGGAGGGAAGTTGCACATCAAGGTCACTCCAGAAAGGCCTGAAGCACTTCCCACTTTTTTCTCTCTTGCAGTGAGAAGCAGAAGTGTTGTCTTTGTGGGATGACCACCAGCCCATTGGTTGTGGAGATGTCTGCTGACTCAGTCCTTGAGCAAATGCCATCAGCAGAAGATATCTTCACTCATGAGTGAGGATCTGCTCACATCTTGAAAGCAACTTTTGCATTTTGATTTGAAATAGCATTGAGAAGTTTTCTGTTACAGCAGCTCTCCAGCTTCTGCATGTGAAAGTGTTAACAATTTTGAAGATCAATATTTATTGGCACACAATGATTTTGTCTGTTCCTCTGATTGTTCTGTACCTAAACAAGTTCCTCAGACTTCCCCAAAGCCAGCATGCTTAAAACTTTTTCTGACTTGTGTTACCAAACCTGCAATTTGCCATTGATACAGTATTCTGTCAGAAATGCAGTGCTGTGGGCATATACATATAAATATTGTGCTCTCTTGGCAAAGCCAAATGTCATGATAGGACAATGTGTTATTTAATACAGAGCTGTAGATTAGACAAGGACATTTGCAATACAAATCAGTCCCAACATCAGACAGTTGCAAAAGTCCTTGTTATGCTGATGCTGTAGGAAAACTGATATTTCTAGCTGAATGTTTTATGTATTGTGCTCTGTGACCATCCCATGGACCTCTGCCATATGACACATAGTCTTAAATTATACTGTCCAAGAGTCATTTCATACAATTCAAGGCAATAGCCCCGGGAGGAACCCTTTAGACATGCAAGGAGTCCATGAAATGGTAGGTTAGTGGTTGTCTTTAGATGCCCTTGGCTCTCCTCCTAGAAAACACAGTCTGGCTCCTGGCTTTTTACCTGGAAGATGTATTAATTCCTAAAGGCTAGCTCCTAGAATGGTCCAAAGAAAACCCAGATGGTGAAGCTGTGCATTTCAGAGAGATAAGCTGGGCTTGTGCAGGACAGGAACAAGGGTCCAAATGTCCAAATGCTGGAGAGAGCCCAGCACACCAGTCCTAAGTTCTCTGACTACTGATGTTTCCCTGGTTTCCTGCCCTGGGAAGGAATGGAAAGGCTTTGGGAAGTGTCATGCAGCACTGTGGCTCTCTAGCTCAAGACCACTTGCTTTGGTGGCTCTTGGACCCCCACCTAGGGCAAGTTTATCTCAGGGGGCTTTGCCAGCTCCCACGGAGATTTTGATTGCTTTTGAAAATCCTAGGTTTTGTTGATGACACTCCTGGAAACTGACATTTTTCTGAAGAGAAGTGTTGCTTTCTAATAAGGCATTTTTGAGCTGGGATAACCATTTTGTGCTGATCCCAGCTGCTTGTGTTCCAGAGTGGGAAGGAAATCATGGCACTGGGTGTGCAGGTTGGCTGTGCTCCAGTCATCCTATTAGCAGAGTTTTAACAAGAAGACAAGCATTGCTCCTGGGGATATACATTAATTAAGTTTCTATATGGCCGGGGCACAATATGCCTTTACACAAGCTTTTTACCCTAAATTGCTCAGGTTTTTTTAATTACTCAATTACCTTGAGTTGCACCTGCTGTACAACAGAGCGTTGTTCACTCTGAGGAGCAGAATGAAGAATTGTTGCTCATACCCTACCATCAATGCTGAGAGAGCTCACGGGGAGGTACTTCGTTCACATCTTCCCTTCTTCTAAGTGCTTTTTATCTCGTGATGCCTCCAGCTAGCAGGGAGGCTTTGGGGATGAATCTGCTGCTTAAAGAAATGGAGGATCTGCCTTTCTGTGTAAAATTGAAGGTTTGCACCAGGAATTCATTCAGCAACTCCAAGTGCAGAAGCAACATCAAAACAGGCTTCAAACTGTACTTCTCATATTGTCCTGGGTGCAAAGAGAGGTTGTGTGAGCAGGAGGCCAAAACCTGCATGGAGAGTGACTGCACCACACATTGCTTTGCAAATTCACATATGATTGTGTCTTTTGGGACAGAATACAGGGCACTTAGCTGCCACATCTGGCCCAGTTCCAGTGAAATTTTTTAACAGCTTTATGCTTGCCATTGAAAATGCAAACGCAAACTGTAGCATTATTTGTAGCATGTGTGCGTGTGTGTGTGTGTTTCACATCATCACTGGACGTTGTAACTTGAAAGTTGCAGTCATCCTTGGGGCTTCCCATGCCTTGGTGTGTCTGTACCTGTGACCCTCCCTGGCTTGTGTGACAGAGGGGGTGTCCTCAGCACTGTGTGCTGGGGAGGGATACAACAGCCTGGGGAAATGAAGGAAAGTCCTGCCCTGCACTCAATCAAAGGGCAGCCAGCAGTGCTTTGTGACCCCCAACACCACAGAAATCCCCAACAGGGATGGCTGTAGGGGCCAGGAAAGGTGAAAGAGGAGAAAAAGTGTGAGAAAGGGAAGCAGCAGCAAAAACAGTCTAGCCCAAAAGGCAGAAAGCCAAAATGAGACCACCCAGAATATGTCTAATTAGTGCTTTTCCTAAATTAGTGCTTCTCTGTGCTCGTCTTTCATTAATTTTTCTCCTTCATGAAATGTCAAGTCTAGTGGGTGTGATAAAGCTCTCATGGGGAGCAGGGGGGGGTGTGCAGGCAGTGAGTGAGCAGTACCTCCAGGCTGCCCTCAGGATGGGGTGCAGGATCAGGCCCCGTGCCAGCCCCAGAGCCCGTCCTGCTGGGAATGGTGCTGGTGGAGGAGCTGGACCAGGTGTGAGGGGACAGAGCAGAGCTCCCTGCAGAAATGCACATGCACATCCAAGCACTGTGCACGGCAGGATCCCCACCCACCCTGAGAGCTGCACAGCGTGAAAAGTGTGTGCGGTTATGTTTGCCCAACATCTTTTGTTTCAGTGGGTGCTGAAAACTGTGAGAAATAATCACTGTCTTTTAATGGAGGGGGCATGGAGAGTGTCTTGTGGGGTGGCTCCTGTTGCTGCGCCCTGACTGCAGCCCAGGAGAGTGGTGGGAGACCCACGGCTGCATGGCAGTCATCGGCTTCCAGGATTAGCTCAGCCCTTCCCAGGAAGCCCATCACCCCTGCAGACAGGTGTATTGCATGGTCCTGAGTGTCCCAGCTTCATGGGAGCACACCAAGGGGGCAGGAGGCACAGAAACCCAGCAGAGAAGGGCTGTGTAACCCACAGGGGGAAGTTGAGGAGGAAAGCAAGGTGACCTCCCTTTTGTTTTGCAGACTGATTTGTGATTTAGGAGAGTTGGTGATGAGACAGGCTGTTGAAGCTGCTTTTAGTTCAGTATTTTGCACTGACTACATCTAACAAAGTATTATAATTTAAAAAATAATTATTTCTCAATTTTGCTTCTGGGAAAAAAATCTACACTTCTGTACTCCTTGCAGGAGAGAAATCCAATTTTGTTTGCAAGAAAGAGAAATTTCATCCTCTTGGTGAAAATACCTAACTGTAAAGAGGCGGAAGAAAAAGCCCAAGTTAGTTTCATGATGTCAGTAAACGATACCATGAATTGGGAAATCCATGAGTTTCACTGAAACCAGTCATGGTTTCCACCTCCCTCTGCCTCTCATTTGCTTCAAAACAAAGCCTTGAGCCTGGAGAAGTGCAGAGGTAGCTAAATATTTCCACATCTGGTATGGGGAATATTTGGAAAAATAATTTTGCTGCAGAATTAACAACAGTAATGGAGCTTATGTGTGTCTCTCAGTATATGGCAATATATTGTAGAGCTTCTCCACGAGCACGTTTGTGCCAGACTGCCTCTCTTGGTGTTACCTACTTACCTATTCCTTGGAGAGAAAAGTTTGCTGCCTCCCTGAGAGATAACAGGACTATTCTCAACCCCAGGAAAATTTCTACGCTTTCATTTTACTGCCTCTGGTTGGGAAGGTTTCACCATCTGAGCCCTGATTCTTCTATACTTTCACTCATTTTGCCTTTGTGGTTCCATGCACTGAAAGGATATCAACTGCCCATGATACCAAGGAGAATAACATGGGAGACAGCTACATGTGTTTAACTGTTTGTTTGCACCCAGAAAAATGCTCCCAAGAAGCAGAGGGATCAGTTTTGAAAGACGAGGGATTTCTCTATGGAAAATATTTTGCCTAAAGATCTGTACAAAGTGAAAGCGTCAATGACGGTGCTTCACCTGGAGAATGCCCCATGCAGTAGAACACCAGTTGTGCCTGTCTGGTCCTCTATGGCTCTGCAGCAGTCAGTCAGATGTCGAGTTTCACCTCCTCTCAGGCAAGGACCAACCTGCAAAATGCAGAAGCAGCTGGTTCCTTTTAGCAGCACTGCTCGGGGTCACAGTGAGTGCCTGCACTGATGGGTGGCTGTTCTCTGCCAGCGGTGCCAATGCAGAGCAGACACCCTAAAGGGACTTGAGGTGTGAGGTGGTGGTTAGATGGGAGTAGCCCTGTGATGTGCAGAAACCAACTGTGAGTTCTGTGCAAGGAGAAATATCTGTGGGGCATCACCCAACACTGGCAGCTGGTGTTGGCAGAAGCACCAGCAGCTCCCCACAAGAGGACTTCAACAGAGTGCCCTGTGACCAGACAGGTGCCTTGGGGCTAGGGAAAAGCAACAGCTCATGGTGCTGGTCACCCCTGGGAGCCAGCTGTGTCAGTGAAAGGCATTGAGACCTACTGAAACTTCTGTACAGGTTTTGTTTTCTCCAGCAGTCACAGTTTACAAACTGGAGCCAGCATTCACCTCCTCTCTGCCGCCTCTGCCGTCCCCCTGGGAGGGCAGTGGGCAGGGAGCCACGGCGCTCAGGAAGAGCCTTTGTTGCAGGGCTCAGCCATTGAATTCAGTGACTTTCAGAGAACCCCACACTTATTTTAAAGGTTTATTGTTTGCTCTGGAAAGCAGCTCTGAAATAACAAGTCTGCACCCCCTGAACAGCAACATGCACTGTTGGGAGCTGCTGGGCTGCCTGTTGCCCACAGAGCATGCTGGACTTGGATGCTGCATCGAGTTGCCTGGATTGTGGGGTGGTGGTGGCAGAGGCCAGAGTGAAGCATGTGCCCAGGACAGCCTCAGTCAGTGATGCACAGTGTGTCACTGTGGCTTCCAGGGTGCATTGGCAGTGCTGGGCAGGAGGACAAGGCTGTGTGAGAAGGATAACAGCATTCTTTTCTTGTTCAATTGACATCCTCTTCCTTCCCCCTTGCTTTGGAACTCCCTTTCATGCTGGGCTGTTCCTGTGGTGCAGTGAGTTTTAGCTTGCTTGGGTCAGATATTTCCTCCTTTGCCAAGCAGTAACTCCTGTCTGAGTTCCAAGAACGTCAGGAACACGACCACAGCATGGCAGTGAGTGGGACAGCTGAACATCTCTGCATGGACAGGGATGGGGACACAGCACTTTGACCTGGGAGTGCTGGCTGGGCAGCAGCCTCTCGTGCTGGGTCACCCTCTGAGATGTCTGGCTGAGAGGAGGCAGCCTGAGCCATAACCGAGTTTTTATGGGGCCTTGGAGAAGGTGTCTTGGCAGCTGCCATTTGCGCCGTGCAGAGAGCAGCTCCCCCACCTCTGTCCCTCGTTGGCAATAATCGCTAGAAAGCAGTCTTAAAACAACAAGCAGCTTTCTAATAAAGCTGGCAAGTACTGCTGAGACAGAAAGCACAGGAGAACCCCATGCAGTCCTGGAGCCCAGCCTGCAAACCAGACCTTGCAGCACGATGTCCTGGCCCGATTTGGTGCGTTCTTGTCCCCTTCAGCAGGACAATGTCTGGCAGCCACTGTACCGAGCTGCAGCCTTTGCTCCGTGCCGGTGTCCTCCATCTCTGCTGGTGGCAGCTTGGTGGCCAGCTTTCCCTGTGCAATATCGGAGTGGGGCACGTCACCTCTGACAATGGTGACACCAACAGTGCAAGCTGTGGAGGCGTTGGTGCAAAATGCTGACCGGTGTGTTTGTACAAAACCGGGCTGATAAATCCAGAGTGTCCTCTCTGTGACCGCGTAACTTTAATTTAATACCGTGATGACTGCAACCCCAGTTCAGTCTTTGCCGTCTTCTTCGTAGCCATGTCTTGTAGCATCACTCCCGAGAGCACGTTTTAAAGTTTTTCTTTTGGGCATGCGGATCCCGTCTGGATCCTGGCGTGCCCTGCTTGGAGCAGTCCCAGCAGCACGGGCTGTCTGTGCGGCTGGCACCGGGACCTCTCCTTCCCTGCAGGCTGGCTCGGAGACACGCTTAGGGTGCTGCTGCTCCTGGGGAGCACAGGGGAAAACATAAGGGCTCGGAGTGTCGCGCACTGCGGAATCCGTGCGGCAGCGGTGCGGAGCGATGCGGGAACGGCGCCGGGCTGAGGACCAGCAGAGGGAGCACAAGAGTGCGAAAATCCCACCGGGAAGCCGGGAAAAGAGGGCTCCGGCTGCACTGGTGTGCGCTGGTGTGCACTGGTGTGCGCTGGTGTGCGCTGGTGTGTCCTGCTGCAGTGTGGGCCCCACGGCTGCTCTGCTTTGAGTGCGAGACCCCGCTGCCCCAGAGCCGCGGAGCTTCCCGGAGGGACCGATGGGGAAAGGTCCGGGTGTCGCAGGCAGTTTTCATTGTCCTGGCTCTCCATCAGCAGCCCCCGAGCTGCTTTATCCGATGAGAGGTGCTGAGATAACAGGTCCTGCAGTCAGGATGCAGCCTGAGAGGACAGTCCACATCCCTCTGCATGGCCGCAGTTCTGCAGTGACTTTGCGGGCTCGTCGGGTCACATTTTAGTTCATATTTCTCCACCCCCTGAAACGGAGTCCTTCTCCTTCTGGGGTAAGCAAGGGTAAGCTGGGGCCAGAGGGTAGGACAGCGGGTGCGAGCAGTGACCCAAAGTGCCAGGCTGCCTGCCAGGCCCTGCAAAGGAGCTTTCAGCACCTCCAAGCCCGACTTGCTTTTGGAGTTCATTGTGAAAAAGATACCGTGACAAACCCCGAAGGGTCCTTTTTGGCAGAAAACTATATTTGAAAGAAAACAGAGCAGCCATCCTGTTGCAGCCAAAGGAGCCTGTGATATCCCTGCTGCGGCTCAGTGCTGCCTTTCTTGCTGTCTTTTCTCCTAGAGGCAAAGATGCCATGAGACTCTGGTTAACACCAGGTTATTCACATGGGGTTTTCTGCTCACATATATAGTGTCCATAGCCTCCTTATCCTCATTGAATGAATCACCAACTGTATGAGCAATGCAATGACCCATCTGGGACCTCCTTCAGCACCCTGTGACAGGCAGTGGCAGCAGGGCAAGTCCCTGCACTGAAAGGCTCTACTTAGGCTAGGGGATCACAAAGTAAAAAGACAAATAATTCACAGCACTTCACTTCTGGTGGTGAGGTACCAAGGGCTGGTTTTGCCAAAAAGAGGTGAATTCCACCCAGGAGGAATCAACTTCTCGCCTGTGCTAATATTAAAAACGTGCTGGATGATTTAATTTTAGGCCCAGTTATCTTCCTCACCACAGAGTTTAACACAATTGTGTGGCAGGATGTCTGCAGCGGTCAGATGGGAGTAATAGAGGTGTTAGTCACTCCAGAAAAGGAATTAAATGGTGCTGGGCAGTTTGCACAGTTACTTCTGGTGCTGCCGCAGGGAGAACTTGTAGGTCTTGTCTAGCAAAACTTCAGCATTTTTTAGGATATCATAGCCATAATTTTTTGCATCTTAGTCTGTCTTTCATAGCAGAGCAGTGTGTCTGTGTCACAGCTGCCATGGGGACTCTCCTGCTGGCGTCCAGGCGCCGAGGGAGGGTCATTGTCCCATTGTGTGGATGGGAAATGCGAGCACAAGGATGCAGAGCTCTGCTTGGAGTCTCTGAGCTCAAGTCTCTGGGGGCCTTGGCCTGAGCTTTAACTACAAAACCATCTTGCACAGTCCTCCATGTGCCGAGCAAAGCATTTCAGAGCATCCCCCTCTCTGCTCATGACCCTTCGTCAGCAGCTTCCCTGTACTTGCTGCAGGCTGTCCCTCTGGAAGCTCAGCCACTCTCTCCAGCTCAGGCAGCAGCATGGATAAACCTCCGTTACAAAAGCTTGAGCCCCAGCCAAATTTCCCAGAGACCAGCCATGCTCCAGTGAAGCAGAGACAGTTCTGGCTTGTCCTGGCACCAGTGCCCAGCTCCAAACCCCAGGGGCTGGTCCCTGGGCTGTGGGCACAGGTGCCACCGGGCATGAGGTCACAGTGACCCCAGAACACAGGGAGCTCCTGGGCTCAAGCTGCGGACCCAAGAGCGCATCTGCCTGAAGCCACCACGGAGGAAAGGGACCAAGCAAACACCAGCAGAAGGGAATGGCAGTTTTGGAAATGTGTGACTCATCCTTGGGTCTGACATGCGCGATAAAGACTCTGAGATGTGCAGGTTGTGCTGGCTTCCTCGGCGGGTGACAGGGCTCTGGTGGGTGCATCCTCGCAGGGCCCTGCCCCACCACCCCGGGGCATCCAGACACACAAGAGCAATTGTGGCTTTGTGGCTGTTGGGCAATGAACACTGAATGTTGGGCCTGAATATTGTGGTGGATTTCAATACAAAAATTCTTTCAGATTGAAACAACCTTGATTACAGCTGGTTGAATAGTTTGTTGTGAATAAGGTTCTGTGCAAAGTTTGGCATTTTCATATTCATTGTGTAATAATTGGTGATTAAATTTTTTCCAGTATTTATCCTGTGCTGATCTTGATATTAGCCTGAAATGCCAGCAGTGCAATGACAAGAGACAGTACCCATGCCAACATCCATGCAAACAGCCATGCCAGCTCGGGCATTACTTGCTTTTTATAGGTCAGGGACATCAAGCAACCCAGAACTGCTTCCCCCTCAGAAACAACCCACTGATGCTCATTTGGCTATTTTAAATTTGATTAAGGGCCCTGCAAGTCCCCCATGGGGGAACAGATGCAAATGGGGAGATGCATCTTTCAGACCTATGTATGCTGTGAACAAAAATTTTTTGTAAACAGGTATTCTCATGTAAACCAATTTGTTCCCCGGTTTATTCAGTTTTATTTTCCGTCATTATGGGATTATGGTTTTAGTAATAAAAATGGGGATGAATAGTCCCTGATAACTACACTGACAATCTACAGAAGCAGAATTTTTGTCTTCTATGCAATTTCTGCCAGAAATGTGTCAAGAGAATTACTTAACGAAGTACTAATAAGTATCAGTCATTATTCATAGAAATATAATGTAGATTCAGTGCATACTTTTACATGTGATATGGACATAAGGACACACATGGAATTGCACTGATTAAAGTACAGATGCAACACTTAAGGTGGGAAAAACCTGTGTGTCCACCACTATGTCTTTGTCTTAAGTCAGAATATGTCCAATTTTAATTCCAACCCATTTGGAAGTGGGTTTTAAGTGAGCCACAAAGAAGTTTGCTTTAAACCACCACAGTCCTGTCTGTACAGGAAGTTGCATCAGTGTTTTTTAGTCAGTGTAAATCTGCGTGCAGACAAACCCTGCGTGACACATCCTTGTGGAGGCACATTCTAAACTCACAGCACACTGCACCTTAGTGCTGATAAGTCAGCACCAAGAGCTAGGGCAGGAACTTTAAAAAAAAAGGAGATCATTAGGTTTTTTCTGTGGTGAGCAATGAATCCAGGACAAAAAATTTGCACAAAGTCATCAGCTGCAGTGAATTAATCACCTCGTATTGGCTCTTCTGCTTCCTCCACTGGGGATCACTGAATAGTAGCATCCACAGGAACTTCATAGCATTTGTAAGAACTTAATGTTTTAGACGAAATGTGATTTCTTTGAAGGCTAACTATGAACTGCAGTCAATAATACCAATGACTTCAAATCCTCACTCTGACTGCCATCATGATGGGATGGTTAACAGGTAGTTGAGCCTGTTGGTCTCTGTGTGTGCTCAGGCTGTTGTAAAGCACCACCAGGGGCTCTGGGACCTGGTGCTGCTCTGAACCCAGCAATGCAAAGGGGGAGATCCAAGGACCCACAGTAACCGGGTGAGAAGGATGCTGCTGGAGCATCTCCAAAAGGGCATCTCCAAGGGACTGCACTGGCAGGCGAGCTTCTGCCTTCCCAGCAAAGAGAGATAAAAACACAGAGCTGGAAGGTGGATTTGCAGCAGCAGAGCCCTAAAAGTAGGGCTTGTCCCATGCAGGAGTGGGAGCTGAGACCACTCCGGCTTCTCCAGCCAGGTCTCAGGGGAGTCCAGCCAGCTCAGCTGTAAATGTTATTGTGTATTTATAAACAAGAGCAGGCTGGAGGGATGACATGGCTCTGTTTACCTCAGTGGCATGCAAAAGTAAACTCCCCAGATGAGCTGATCATTAACTTGCCTCCCCTGCTTTCATGCCTATGTGAATAGGAACATTCCCCCTCACTCCTTTCCTCTGTCTGGTTTTGTTTGCTCTATCTCCACAGGGCTGATTTAATAGCCCTCCTTGAACTCAGAGAAGGCTATCATTTGCCTGCAGATCAAAACAATGCTGACTGCCTTACATTTGAAAAACCCCTAGTTTCTGCTTTATGATCGAGATAAAAATCCTCCTCTCCGTTTCAGAAAACAGGCTGCGAAACTTTGTGTGGTTCAGGACAATCCCACAAAAACCAAGACTTTACTGAGAGCTTGGGAGCAAGCCAATTTGATGCATTAATCTCAAGAAATAAATCACATAAATAAGAGATAAGCACATGTTTCCCCCCAAGCAAATAGAGGCCACTTGGCTGTGAAAGGCACGTCCTTCTCAAATAATGAGTGGGAGACTCCAATTCCAGGCTCACAGTCAGTGTTTCTGTAGGGGCTTGCAGGCTGTGAGCAGAGGAGTAGCTGAGCATTATCAGGCATCTATTGAGAGGGTGTACATCTGACACAGCTCACAGAGCCAGCAGAAAAGTCAGCACAGACTATTTTCCCACCCACACACTTTCACAAGGAGTCAACGGCGCCACTACTGCACAGGTCTCGTAAAGGGTCAAGGACTTATTTTTCTTGAGTGAGCAACAAACTTTTTTTTCCATCAGCAATAATGTTTTGTGACAGCAAGGCACCATCCCTAGGATCCCAGTAGTCTCTGACCCAACAGATACTGAAACTGCAAGCGCACTGCTGGTAAGTGCCCGGCATTTGGTGGTGCACAGAAATCCCCCCTGTGCACTGGGTGAGATGTCCAAGACAGAAGCTGGAAAGGTGAAAAACACCTGAATTGCCACTGAAATCTTAATCCACCTCCTTCATGTTTCGTTGCATAACCTCAGTAATGAGGGTTTTGCAGGAATGCTGATCGGGCTGTCAGGAGGGACAGACAGATGGGGGACTGGTCCAACACCAGGCACCAGAGGGCCAGCAGGGGTCTCAAGTGTGGGCTATTGAGTACAGAGACATAGGCTGTCCGGGTTGTGTTGCCTAGCATCCACCTTGATCTGTCTTTTCCCTTTGGACAGTAAAAAGCCAGGGAGTTCTGTGTGGAGAAGCCACATGGATGGGGTCTGGTGTAGACTAGTGGCAATCCTGATTGCTGTAATGTGACTGTGGCAGCAAATATGGGTTAATCTGGAGTTTGGCTTTTGTGTCTCTGGGAGGCACTTCATGAAAACCCAGACCAGTCAAGTCAAATGAACAAACACCCACATCCTTGGTAGCCTGACTCTGCTAAAATTAAAAGCCCTGAGATGTACTTCTCTCATCAGCTCTTTCCTAAACTTGTCTTTATTTTCTTCCCTCTGCAGCATCCATAAAGCTGGGCACCAGTGCAGTTCCCCAGGGTTCACCCATCCCCAGTTCCCTCCCAGGCAGTCCTATCTCTGCAGTGTTCCTGAGAAGGCCTGGGCTGTGTTCCTTGGCCCTGGCATTTTGCCTTTCCATCCCCACAGCCCTGTTGCAGCCTCTCATTTATTCTGGGCCATACTGTCAGCTGGCTTGATTCTTGCAAATCTACCAAACCACATCTTATGGAGATTGATCACAGAAGCCATTGTTGTCCTGTGGAAAGTCATTTATTTTCTAATTGGTCCCCAGGGTGTCTCTGGAGGGAGAGGGGGAAGGTGGACAATAACGGGAGTGAAGGGTCCCTGCTTGGCTCAGGCTTTCTCAGGGATGTGAAACCCCAGCCAACCACAGTGTGCTTCCACCCAGACATGGGGCTATTTTTAGTGCAACATTTCAGCTGGGTTGCTGTTCCCTCTGCTCAGAGTCCAAATGTTCTCTCAGGCACTGACTATTGTGAGTGGCCTGAGGCAGGAGGGTGGCACAGCTTTTCCCTGCACACTGGGCAGCCATGAGGGCCCAAAATCAGGTCAGGTGGCAGATCCAGCCTTACCTGCAAAGGGCTCTTCAGGGCGTCCTCTGCTGACATCTGGGCTGATAACTCACAGCACAGGACAGGCATCTGCTGCCCTTTCTCTCCTCAGGCTCTGTTAAACTCCTGAGCTGTGAGTTCCTTGCCCTGTACCTGCAGAACCAGCCGGGTGTGCGGAGCAGGATGTGTGCAGGGATGCTGGAGGGCTGCGAAAGACACGAAGGTTTGGCTGCTCTCAAAGGCATCTCTCCACGCTGTCAGTTCGTGTCACAGGCTGCCTTGTGGCAGCTGAGGCTTTGCAAAGAGTATACCAGAAAAAGAAAAGGTCTAAAAACAACACGCAGTTGATCTGTATCAACTCTTTTCAGGCTCTTCCCCCCACCAGTAGGCAGGGAAGTTCTGGGAAATGCTTTGACCTCCTGCTTAGAAGAGTACCCCCAACTCCCAAACAGCTCTGGTTTTGCCTTCTAGCCAGCCCAATATCCCTTGTCATCCTCAGGAGCTTTCCCTGTCAGCTGGAGACATCTCCTTGGGATAATGTCTCTCCTGCTTGTGGGGTCACTGTGTGCAGGAACAGGAAATATGGGGCTTCTGACTCTGGGACATGATTGTATCCTTCAGGAGAAACAGAAGATAGGCAATAAATACTCTGTCTTAATGATTGGTTATGGAGACAGTGGTCATCACCGTAGCAAACAGACTCTCCTTTGGGGAAAGATGAGGGTTGCCGAGCTGGGCTGTGTTGTTTCCACATGCTGTGTGCTCACCGAGATATTTGGGAAGTGCTTTGTTCCAGTGAGCTCTGCTGAGCGTGTGTGTGTGTGTGTCTGGTTGGGCACAGGGCAGCTCTTCCTGTGCCTGGACTGGAAACATTTTAAACAGGAGACTGAAGAGTAGGAAATAATAAAAACCACACTCCAATCTGAGATTACTGGATGAATAATCACTGGAGTTGAAATATATGAAACTGTGAGTCTGGGCTCTCAGTGCTTTCACCAGTACCCCGTGGATCTCCAAATACAAACAATGAGTGTCCACAGCAAATGCAGTGTGGGGAAGGGGAGTGACAGCTTTGTTCTGTCACTGGGCAAAGGGACAGGGACTTGTCAGGTCTCTCGGGGGTGCTGTGGCCACTGTGTGTCTGGGCCACACAAAGGAGGTTTTGTGCCCAGACCCCCTCCCCGGTTCCTGGTTCCCTCTCCCTGTGTCTGCCTCTTCTGCTGCTGGTGGGCTGCAAACCTGAGTGCTCTGGTTCCAAGGGGCTCCCAGCCACACACAACTGCCCCATCTCTGCCCAAGTGCTGTGTCTAGGACTTACCCAGAGCTTTTTCCATGAAGAAATTGCCCTGGGAGCCCAAGGCTGTGGCAAGATAGTTCACACTCCCTCCAATAACTTTTGGAAAAGGTCCATAGTCAGCTGAGTTGTGAGCTGCCAGCTCCAACCAGAGAAGCAGGTTAGCAAAACAGACACAGATGGCCAGGGTTTAACTTGGGCACTTTTTCATTACTTCTATCATGACACAGCCATCAGGAGTGTCTCTGTGTCCTTTGCTGTAACTGGAAGGCTGGGCTCCCTCTCACCCCCAGCTTGGAGGTACCCTGTGCCCTTGCTGGGATCTGGGGGCAGACCTGATTCTCCCTGCCAGGACTGGAACCAGTCTCTGTATACACAGCCATACTGGGAGTAGTGATGCAGGGGCTGCTGTGTTCAAAGAGGAAGGGAGAGCAAGGGGTCCAATCTGCAGGATAATAGCAGTGGCCTACACGGATGAGGAAGGAGGTAGGTCAGGCAGGGAGGGATGCAGGGAGGTGATGGAGCTGGTGGGGATGAGGACACATCAGTCCAGGGCCCAGCTACCTGGGTAGGAAATCTGCCATTCCCCTGACCCCTGGCATCAGTACTGACTACACAGGTTTATTGAAGGACTTTGCTGCCAGATTGCACAAAAACTCCACTCTGGGCTGGTGTCTGGGTTTAGGGCAGCAAAAAGGTTTAGGGTCCTGGGCCTTGTGCAGCACCCACAGGGTCCAGTCCCACATGCTGCAGGGGATAACTCCACTGGCCACCCCACTGTCCTGCAAACTGGGGAGTTGCACTCCCTGGAGCTGCCTACCCCTTGGCCATGCCTGGCTGGATCCCCTGATATTCTTCATCCTGTGCAGGACAAGTCTGCAGGGGAAAGCTGTGCCACCCAATCTTCAAACCTCACTGGTCCAGGCCAATGTCCCCTCAGTCACACCTGGAGTCAGTTGGACCCTGATTCCAAATCCAAATCATTGCTAGATAAAACCAAGGGGGATGTATCAGCAAAATGATGAGATTCATTCCTTGCATGGGTGGAGAGAAAATACATGCCAGGCAATGTCTGGTTTCTATCAGCAATTTAAATGGCTCTCTGGCTGTAAGATGAGTATGTCCCCTTACTGGGGAGCACTGCAGTGCACCTACAGGGCTTCTCCCTCTCCCAAGCCCAGCTGCTGCAGAATACAGGCAGGCAAAATTGTCCCAGGTCAGGAGTCATCAGCACTTAGTTTTTAAATAGTTTGGCTCTTTTAAATGCTGACAGTGTTTGTTTGTTTGGACACAAACTTTGCCCAGCCTCCCACTCCAACTCCACCTGAAGCAGAGCAGCTGGGCACTGGCACAGACGCTGCTGTGGTGGCACCATGGTGTGACACATCTGCCCAGGGACATGGCATCACAGCAAATCCTTGTCCAGAGCCCCCCTGAGTGCTGGCTGCTCGGTAGAAGCCTTGTGTCCCCCTTGTAGGTGGCCCTGAGTGACACCTGGCCATGGGTGTTCCTGGCTGGTATTGGAGCTGCTGGTTTGTGCTGGTCACAGTGCTGGGGGATTTCAGCTTTGCCAGCAAACTTCTTGTTCAAACATCAGCTGTACTAAGTTTGTACAAAGCATTTTTCATGCTGCCCAGATGCCATTGCTTCTAAAAATAGTCCAGTCTAGTCTGTTTTCCCAGCTTCTTGCCTTTCATCAGCAATAGTTTTAATAGTCTTCACAATATTTAAGGAGCCATTTGTCCACGTCAGGCCAGCAACTCCTGGGAATAAGAGTCAATCCCAGTTCTCCCATACTCCCATTCATGCCCACACAAAAAAAAGAACCCACAAAAAACACAGCCAAAAACCCAAAAAAACTAAACAAAAAAACTACAACAACAACAACAACAACAACAACAACAACAACAACAACAACACCTTAAGAAACTTTTTGCATTGGAAAACAGAAGTTCCTGATGCACACTTAACAGGAGCTGGGTGGCAGTGGGTCAAATCCAAGCTTTCTCTGCAGAACTCCCCAGCACACAAAAGCTGCTCTGGGTCCTTCCATTGGCACTGGAGTGGGAGCAGGAGGTCCCTGATGATCCCCAGCATGGTGAGCTGTGCAATTGTACCAGGACAAGGAGAGCCATAGGATGGGTTGGGATAGGGTGGAAGGAGATGAGAGAACATGACATGACATGAGATTGAGTGGTCTGGGACAGGGATGAAGATGGGGTAGGAGGGGGCACAGTGGGGTGCCAGGCCAGCATCCAGGGGCAGTTGTGTCCTGCTGCCGTTTGGTGGGAAAAGCTGAGGCATAAACTGATGCCTCAGTTTCCCCATCTCAGTGGGTATCCGTGTGCTCTTTGAGAGCCTGGCAGCTTTGTCAGGCTGGAGGTCACCTCATCAGCCGTTTGAAGCGACAGACTCAGACAATATCTGGGACACTGTTGTCCTGCTATTATTTTATTTCATGTCAAATTTATGCCATTTCTGAAGCATTTCTGCAAACACAGCTCTTAGGGACCTTGTCATCATTTAAGTATCCAGTGATATGTCCAGTTCTTGAATGTTGTGGCTTTTCCTGTGTTTATTTTTCCTCCTCCTGGACATTTTGCTCAGCAGACAGGCTGGATTTTTTTTTTCTTTTGGCTCTGCCTGCCTGGAGTGAGCATCCCAGGAGGGGCAGCATTGGCGGAGCTGGTGCAGGACTGTGTTGAAGTCCCAGGGGTGGTCACAGGGATGCCCAGGGAACCAAGAGGAGGGTGATGGGTGCCTTGAAGAATAAGTTCAAGGGAAGACCAGGGGCAGAGGCTTTCCTGAAACAAAACTAGCATCAGCCTGGCTGGCCCTGAGGTTCAACCATTATTTCAAGGAGTGATGGACCTGGAGAGCCAGTTTGGGAGAGAAACAGTCCTTTGAGTGCTGCACTGGGATTATACCTGAGAGCCTCCAGCAGCCTGCTCTCCTTGCAGAAGAGCATTTGGGACCAGTGGACACCTCCATGCCCGCAGGTGTGGGCTCAGGCACGGACCAGCGGCGGGAGCTGCGGGCTGTGTGCGGGCAGAGCCGGCCGTGCAGGCTGTGCCCAGGAGGGCTCAGCCAGGGCACACGGTCCTGCTAGCCGGGTCCCCTCTGCTGGAGCTGCTCCCCTACGCTGCCCTTTATTCTGCTTCCTCCCGCTGCGGAACAAACAAACGCGGGAACAATGCTTTCCAGGAACCCCGCACTTCCTCCGGGAGCCGCGGGGTCAGGGCTGCGAGCGCGCAGAAACACTCCGCGCCGGCTGTGCAGCGAGCTGGAGCGGGGAGCAGCCCGCCCTGCCATCCTGCCAGCGGTTTTGGTTAAAAAAATAGAAAGAAAAAAGAACCGTTTTACAACTTATCCTCCCTCCCCCAAAAGAGGGTTTGAATTCCCGGTGAAGGACCGGAACACATTGGTGTTTCAGGGAAGGTTCAGAAAGTGCTGATGAGGCATTTGGACTTCGGGACTTACAGAGCGGAGGGGAACGTGAGTGGTGAGAAGTTCGTTCCCACAGCTCCTCAAAAAAAAAAAAATCCATGCATTTTGTGCATTTGTGGAATGGGCTGCATATAAATTATCCATAAATAAGCTTAACATTAGTGAGCAGGTGGAACAGGGTAGGGTTCAGGAAATTATGCAAAGAGAGTAGACAAAGAGCCAGGCTATGATTGCTCTTTGTGTTGGGGAGCTGGGCTCACTTTGTGCAGTCACAACGAGTTAGTGTGGGGCACAAAGGCGGCAATTTTGGGTTTGATTAAACTCTCTGACAGCATTCATATGTTAAATGATTATGTGCTACTCTCTGCTGCTACAGCATGCACATCACAGGAGAATTATAAAATCTGTCAAGGCCAGAGTGCAGTGTCAAAAGAGATGTAATTAATAAGCCAAACAAGAGCAGGGTAAAAAAGCAAATTTGTTGTGGTTCTTACTCAATGACCAGGCACATCAAGTCAGGAAGAGATGAGTAACATGGAGCAACACAGATGTGTGCTCTGGCATTTGAAATTCTAACCAAGATGCAAATAGTGTAGTCAGGATCCTGTCTCCCACCTTCAAAACTTGAGACACACAAGAACTGCGTGGCATCCCCCCAGGCCAGCCGATGCCTGTGGAGGCAGGCCAGGGCTGTTCAAAGGCATTCCCAGCATTAGGATTATTTTGCCTTTATACTTGCTGCCCATTCAGTCTTTTGTGAGGTGCCACAAGGAATCGAGTGACATCTGAAACAGGAACAAGGATTAGACACGTCCACCCCTCCCCGTGTGGGTCGCACAATGCCTGGCAGAGGAGCTGCCAAAGGTGCTGCCAGGCACAGCTGATGCACACCTGCATCACCTTCACACAGCAGGGAAGTGCAGGGACCTTGCAGCCCACCTGTGCTGCCTTCAACCCCTGCCTCCACCCACAAGTGAAAAGATGTCTCTGAAACCCTCGAGGATGGGCAGCAGGAGGTGAGTGGGCAGGTGATGGGCTGCAGAGCCCCAGGTGTCTCCGTCCCTGCCATGGCCCTTCCTGACTGGCATTGGCACGGATGTATCTTGCTTACATTTTGATAGCCACAGCACCTGTCTTGGGCTGGGTTCACAAAACACCCCCCAGCTGCACTGGAGAAATGGGATCACATGAAACAGCGGCCTCCATGCAGGCTGGGGATGCCCAAATCTCTAGTGGGCAGGTAAAATTGGGTTATTGAGGCTATGGAGAAATTGCCCCAGCTCCCAAGGCCCACGAATACAGCTGGGTGGCTGCCCATGGACACTGGAAATTCATTCACCAGTCTCGTTATACTGATTGGCAGCTGCCAGGTTTAGGTTGTTTGCAGAGGGATTCATCCAGGGCTGGCTTAGAAACATCTGTGTCCTGATCCCAAACAAGGTGTGTGGGGTCCTGTAATGTCCCCTTGTCATCAGTCCTGCCCCTCAAGATAGAATCACTGAATGGTTTAGGGTGGAGAAGCCCTCTAAGATCATCCAGTCCAACCATTAACCCAGCACCACTGTGTTCACTGCTAAACCACCTCCCCAAGTGCCACATCCACATGCCTTTGGAATGTTCAGGACAACTCTCCCCCAAAATTTTTTCATTCCACTATTGCCAACTTTCTTCTCACAAAGCGTTTTCCCCTCCCCTCAAAATAACAAAACAGAAATCAAGAGTGCATAAAGATTTTTATCTGGAGCCAGAGTGCCCTGGGAGTGTGTCTGCCTGCCTGGTGGTGGGGAGGGCTGGGTCCATGGGGAGGGCTGGCTCCGTGGGGAGGGCTGGATCCATGGGAAGGGCTGGATCCATGGGGGGATCTGTCTCCACAGGGAGGGCTGGCTCCAAGGGGAGGGCTGGCTCTGTGAGACCCCCAGCTCCGTAGGGAGCCCTGGCCAGCTGCGGGTCTCGGCACAGGTCTGGCCAGCGCTCACCATGCACCAGATTGCAGTGAAAGGTTTTATTGCCTAGTCAGCTCACCCATATCAATCAGCTATTTGGCTAAAGGGGAGGCATCCATTCAAAGACAGTTTACAGCAGAGGCTTTATTTTTATTTTAAAAGCATCTGGAAATTAAAAATCCCCTTTGGCGCTCATCCATTTTGGAAAGAGAGCCAAGCCTGTCGTCTGGCCAAGCAGCCCTGCTCTAGCTGAGCTGGGTGGATCCAGTGCTGGGACATTTTTCTAACTCGAGCAGGAGTGGGATGTTGGCTTTCTTCCAACAGCTCCACAAACTCCCCACACCGAGTGTTGGTTTGGTCCTCACAGCGTGCGTGTCACACAGTGTGGATGTCACTCAGAGGCACTCAGGGTGTGCTGTGCCCAGCCCAGGGACACCTGTGAGGTGGTGCCTTGGCCAGGCCAAAGAGTGATGGGACAGGAGGTGCAGGTTGGGTTCGCCTCAGGTGAAGGGCAACCATGCAAAACATGGGTTGTTTATTTTCATTGTGGGATGGCTGCCGGTCTGACAGGTGACTCTGCCCAGGACTGAGTGAATCTGGTGGCAGAAGCATGCTGAATTTATAGCAGAGCCCTGGTAAATTCTCCATGAACAGTGTTTCCCCCCCATATCCACAACCTTTTATTGAATTTTTTCTCATCAGGGTGGCAAACCCAAGGTGGGTCATCCCTTGGGTCAAGGGGTGTTTTGGAGAATGGAAAAAAAAAAGGTAAATAAATCCATGCAGTTATAGTTGCATAGACCTATTTTTCACCCTGCAGGCAAGCAAAAGGCACTGGAAATCTCCTGCCTGCTCTGGCAGCTGGCACCTCTGGCTGCCCAGCCCTGTGTGTCCCTTCACAGGCAGGAAGGCAGGTTAGTCTGGAACAAGGCAGAGAACAGAACAATGACAAGGGTTTATTAATTCTGTGTCACAGAAGGAAAATTGAGAAGTCCCTGTCCAGTAGCTTGGGACTGCCACTGTGGAGACTGAAGCTGCTGAGTGCATCAGCTGTGAGACAGAAGAGCAGTTTTTATCCAAAAAGAGGGTGATGTGAACAACCATGTGTTCAGCAAAGAGTTGAGAATCTCCAGATGCAGCTTTCACCTACATCCCAAGAGGGCCTGGGCTGCCCTCCTGCCCTTGAGGTGGGAGCTCCACAGCCTGGGGCTGCTGCAGCCAGTGGTGTGTTCCTTGCCTGCTCCACACCTGGAGGGAATGAGGATTATTGCTTGTGAGTGTCTTTTCTGGCAGGAGAGGAAGGGAATACCCTTCAGGCTGGGAGAGGGGATCAAATAGGCATGGAACCATAACCTCTCAGACTATCCTTCCCAACCTGCCTTGTCCCACTGGCTCCTGCTTCCAGGCACAGTGCCCATCCCTGCTGCAGCAGGTCAGCCCTGCAGTGGATGGGCTTCCCCTTCTCCCTCCCCAAGTCTTGCTGCACCAGAGCTGGTCCCTGTCGGGAAAGACCAATTCCACCACTGGCACAGGCCAGTGAGGGCCAGGCACAAAGAGACACGAGCAGAGACTCTCCTCTAATCTTAGCTAAGTCCTTGCAAAGCCTTACTGCACAGACACAAACTAGACTTCTTCAGAGTCTCATAAAACTGAAAAAACTATGGCCAGACCGTTATGGCAATGGCAACACACCCTCTTTAGCACAAAGCCTATCTTCCCACATTGGATTTCGAGTCCCCCTTTCAAGTATGGAGGCATTAGGTCTTTCCAAAGAAAGGATTTCCTGAATTATTCTAACACTGAAAAAATTAATATATTCTTCCCTGGCTCTTGCAGGCCACTGAAGTACTTGGCTGATATATTTTTTTCTAAAAAAAACCCAAAAGCCAGAGTCATGACGTAAGAACAGGATCTTGTACTTAGAAGGGACATGAACCTCCAGAGTGCTACCAACTCTGCCTCTAATAATAGCTGCCAACCTTGTGAGCATTGTACATTGTTTAAAAATCTAACCAAGTTATACATTCCTTTTGAAGTCAGACAACTTTGATTTAACCATCGCTTCAGAGCTTTGAAAAACCCAATCTTTTCTAGTTTGTCTTTCACGATAGTTCCTTACCTGTCTCCCATTGCTGAATAAATCATTATAAACATAAACCAGATGCCTAATGCTAACAATAACTTTAGAGAGCCCTGCTTCCCCCAAGATGTATAGGCAATGACTAACACACTTTTAGCCTCCAGCCTTAATTTAAAGCATTCTGGAATTGTGCACTGGTGAGATGAAGGCTGCCCAAGACAATAACTTTTACATTAAATATAATCTCTGTCTTTAGCAGCAGCAAAGTCAAGGTCGTTCTCCTTCAGCCCTGGCATCTCAGCTGGCCATGGGCGCTCTGCCAGCCTGAAGGCACTGGGAAAGGAAGACCAACTGAAAGAAAATGAGGTGTCTATGTTTGAATGCTCAGGAGCAGCAGCTTATGTGACTTGCAGTGAGCATGCAGCAGCCAGGCACTGCTCCTCACAGCAGTCAGTGCTCTTTTCAGCGGAGCTGTGACAAGGGACAGTGCTGAGTCTCCAGACACGTCGTCTCCCTCTGGCAGAGCAGCAAACACTTGAGCCGCCCTCAGCCCCTGTCATCAGCTGAGCTACAGCACTTTGAAACCTGGACCTCACCTTGCCTGAAGACAGATCACAGATGTGTGGAGCAGTGCAGGGGGCTGTGCTGGTGGAAGATGAGTGTTCCTGACCCAGAGACCTCAGCCTGAGGAAAGCCTGTAGCTAACAGCTGCTCCAGAGCTGCTCTGCAGGGAATATATTGCTTAACAGAGGAACACATTTAAACGCATTACTGGCACAGCTAAATTACTGTCTGGAGATTGAGTTCTGGCAAATAAACAAAGTTTTGAAAGCTTCCTTCAGTATTCTTTCACTTTCCTATGTCTGTGCACACTAAGCCTGCAGTGGGGTTAATCTTGCCATTTTGTTTTCATAATTTTGTCACCCCTGTTCTACAAGGTTAGCTATCATCCTTGGTTTGGTCATTTGAAGTAGTAACCAAAAAGTGGAGAGAAGAAGAAAGGATGGGAGGAAATCTTTGGATCTGCCAAAGTTAAGGAAATTAATTTTAGATAAACTCTTCCACACAGATGTGCTTTGCCCTTGTCAGGTTGCTGGCACAGCGTGGCACAGTGGGAAGCTCAGTACAGAATTTCCTGACACAGACTGAACTAAAAGGAGCCATTGCAAAAAATATACCACCATGGAGGCTCATGGGGAGCTTGAGGGGGATTATTTCTCCTCCCTGAACTTCACGGCCATACCCCTGTTTAGTTGAGGGACCTTTTGTGGCAACCTCCCAAGCAACCCAGTCACACTGAAATCCAATGATGTGTTTAAAACCCTTGCAAAGATACCCCATGAAAAATAAAAGCACCCCAAAACAGCCAGAGGGAGATTTTCCAGAAGTTCACCCCTTGCAAGAAATTTGTGTTACCTTTGCATCACAGATTAGCCTTTTCAAATTTTCAGCTGCTTGGTAAAGATTCAGCCCTAGACAGTTTTGGGTTTTTTTCATTATAATTTTCAAAAGAAACCTCACCAAATTATTTGATATGGGGAGCAAGGTAAAGCACAGAGTGGCTTGAGGGAAGGAAAGACTCCAGACCCAACATCTCCCAGGAAACTTTTGCCACCTGTTTCACCTTTGTGCTCAACAACAGGAGAGCTCCTTGCCAAACCAGACCCCATCAGCTCTCCAACCACAATTGCAGCACCACCAAATCCATCTCCAGAGGAGGTACTAGGGCACTAGAATATATAAGACCATAATTTATGTATTTTAAGCTATATCTTTGATTATGTTGGACAGCAAGCAAACCCTGAAAATCATCTTTTACAGAAAACATTAATTCTAGATTATGTTTTTCCCTTATAAAGAACGATTTACCTGTCTCTGTGGGGTTGTACTTTTTGTACAATAGAGCACATATCTATTCTGGTTCTTTATATATGAGGTACAGATCCCAGGCAAGCAGCTGTCCTGTGGTATTGTGGGGTTTCCATGACAAATGGGAATCCTTTACAGGCAGCTTTTATTTTTTCATCTGCAAGCCTCAATATGTTGGCAGTTGCCAAAGTCCTGTGAACTTTCATATCTATTATGCCATGACCACTACAAATGCTTTCAAATTAACAACCAGCCACCATTCCTCTCTATGACCAAGCAAGAAAATAAAGAGAAAAGACAAAAATCATTGCACTGCAGAATACCTTCTCCTCAGTCCCACTTAACAATCACTTTGTAAAGTGATCTGAAAGGTTATTTACATTGGGATACATCTAAGGGGATGAATAAGAGCAAAAATTCCAAAAAGGGATCACAGCTGTTTCCTTTATTATCCCCACCTGTCTCTGCTCCCGAGCAATTCCCCTCATGCTGGTGTCAGGGGGAATCCTCTCAAAATAGTAAGAAACACACATTTTAAGTAATCTCTTAAATACATTTTTATTTCAATTTTTAGCTTATTGCTTTTTCCAGTTCCTGTTTGCCTTGCAAAAGGGGTATCTTAAATCTGTGTATGGACAAGGGCAGGCACACGGACAACAACTCCTTCTGTCAGAGCAGATACACTGCTGCATTGGCAGTGACAGGAGGAATAGAATAACAGAAGGAATAGAATAAAAAGCAAGACAGCATTGCAGGAGGAATGCTTCCCAGCAGTGTATTGCAAAGCTGTCCCACCATTGCTGACACAGGCTTCCAGACATGCACATGTGGTGGGATGCACAGCAAAAGACTGGAACCCTGGAATCATGGCCCAACACCTTTTCTGAGTACAGTGTCGGGGTCCCAGGTGTCCATTTGGTGCATCTGGCACAACGATTTTGCATCTGAAAATAATGAGAGGGATATTCGAAAATAAAGGGAATTCACTATTTTCACAGTCTTTTCTCGTGACTTTGAATCCTTCCAGTTAATTTCTCCATCTTTTGACAGTGCCTTTTCAAGCCATGATCAACGGCCTCATCTCCTTGGCAATGAGAAGTGGAGTCTCAGTCTTTGATGAGGACTTGCTGGGCTCCAAGACCTTCGATGGTCACTGGTGGGAGATCACATTCAGGCAACCCCAGGGATCCTCCTGGTCTGGCAGCCTATGGATAAAATATGTGTGAATGACTTAATAGCCTCAAAAAATTGCCATGGTGAGTAATCCCCTGAGATTTGGTGTTGCCCTCATAAACACAGGCTGTCCTTTTTTATATTTAAACATCAAAGGATGCCATTTGCTTTTAAAGTGATGTTTGGTGTTAATATTCCGCTCCTACAGGCCAGTTGGATCATGGGGAGGACAGAGTCATCTCAAAATAAAGGTCTGCTCTGCTGACTGATAGGCTTGAAGAATTGTGCAACAAATGCCAATGTACACATCATTTATATGAAACACAACTGGTGGCAGATATTGTTCTATCCTGGAAATGCGCACAAATGTTTTATTTCTACCTTCACTGAGAAGAACACAGAATTTTGTATTCCTATACTTTTTATAACTCTTCCCTCATCCTGCTATAACTTGTAGCAAAATTTTAGCCCTGAAGAACCGCAGTGGGGGAGTGTTTATCAAGGAGACTCCTTTATGCCACAGGTTCAACCAAGAGGAACTGCCAGGGTGTAAGTTCAGCCCCAGTTTTTCCGTCCAAATCATGATGCAACAATCAGAAAAGTGGCAAATTTTATTATCCTTGTATTTCTGGGGCAGACTGAGGATTTTCACTGACTTTGATGTCCTGGGGACAAAGCTGTCTGGGTTGTTTCTTCTCATCCCTGTGTCTTGCACAGCTTTAACTGCTGTATGAGAGGAGATCACAGCAGAGAGAAAGGAAGATACAAACCCCTCTTTTCTTAGCCTCTTGGCTAAACTCCAAGTATTTTAAGCATTTCTGCTAGGGGTTGATTCCTCCAGCGAGCCCCAGAGCTCTCATCTCTGACGGCTGTTAGTCAAAGACTGCTCACAGCAGATCAGCACATGCCAATACTGCTTTAGACTTTATGGCATGTACACTCCATATATCAATAGCAACGAGCCATCCCTCCCTGCAAGCCCTTCAGTGATCTCATGATTGTGTTTTGATTGGGTGGGCAGGGGAGAAAAGCACAATGGAAGTCATACAAATGATTACATGCAGAGATCTGTTCATCTTGTGAGACCCCTTGTATATAATTTAAGATCTTTAACAAGTCACACTCTAAAGGAAAATGTTGGTCCACTTTAAACCTTGCTTTTCCAATTAGAATGTTTAAATCAGTACTGCAGTCTTTTAAAACAGCCAGACTGTAGAAATTGCCATAGAGAGACAAACACAGAGTTCTGGTTGCCAAGTGCAAAGGAGAAAAATGTGAGAAACTCTGTAACAGGCAAACATGGGGTAATCTCCCTTCCCCTAGAAGAGCACATCCAAGCCTTGGAGACTAGTTAAAATATTAAAGCAAGAGGTTTTGCCTTTCCCAAACCACTGTTCTCTTGAATTCTGCAGTGATGGTTTTCTCCACAGGAAGATTCAGCAAAGCTTTTGATAATTTTATGGGAACACCTCATTGCATATTTTAGGTATTCCCTTTACCATCTCTCTCCCAGAAGGACACGAACCTCTCCAGTAAAATACAGCTGGAGACACCACGTCTCAAGGCTGTTGGGTACCTGCCCGTGTGGAGCAGCCTTCACTGGCTGTTCTAGGGCACGGGCGAGGCTCGTGCGAGGAGCGTGGATCCCTCCCCAGGAGACACCTGATTCCCAGGGAAGGGAGTGCAGGGCAATTAGTCACTGTAAAACAGTCTAACGAGGCTAAAGAAATAGGAACTGCCCAGACTCCAATAAAACCAAGTGCTTTATATGACTTGAGATGCAGTTGGAGGAATCTGGCTAATCTTTTACTCTCCTAGTAAATCATTCATTGAGGCCATCTGTGAAATATGAGAAGAGCAGCTTCAACCCAAGATTCCCACTTAGCAAAGCTCTTACTGGCTTGGCCGGAAAGAAGCTTTCCTGATAAAGTTGATAGCTAGTCCAAGCCCTCATGATTTCCAGCGGCAGTAATCCTGCTGGGGAGATTAGAGAAGCAGCCCTTGGAAGTCCTGAAGTATGGCTGTGCATTGCAGCAAAATTAAAGGCAGCAAAAAAAGATAAAATCTGTAGCACTCACCAGGGCCTGGCCTTGATGTGCCGCTCGATGCTCTTGGGTCCTGTGGCCTCTGCAAACAGGTCTGACCAACAGCCCCCAAACAAGTCACAACCTCTCTGGGACACGGAGCATTTACTGAGCTCTGGCAGAGCACCAGGGAAAATATCCAGTGCCTTGATGGCCAAGACTGAGCTGGGGTTTTCTTCAAGAAGTGGGGATGCCCATCTGAAAAGTGATATTCAGCTCTTACAGCCAAACCCAGAACCCAAAATTCCCTGCTTCAAGAAATTCACACCCGAATCAAATGAGTACAGTGTGAGGTCATGTAATAATTCATCCAAACCACCCCTACCAACTCCCCACTCCAGGCTGCTTGTCCGTGTCCTCTACCCAGACTTAATAGTTTTTTAAGAAGCAGTCAGTCTTTCCTCACAAGCATTACTACTAACCTAGGGATAGAAGAAAGTCCTTGGGCAAATATTTCATATGGCAAAATAATTAAATTTTACCTAACAAGAGAAATGGGCTGAGCACCTAACCAGAGTATTCAAGGACATAAGTTACAATCCACCTCCTCCAGGGAATAAAACAATACAGTTTTTTAAGGCTTTATTTTTTTTTTTATATCTTGTAGCTTCCAAACTCTTAGGATCTGCAATTCCTGGGTGACTCAATAGCTAGCAGGAACAGAGAGTTTCAAAGTGAAAGACGAGATGCACCAACTCCTAGAGCCAAGTGCTTGAAGGGAAGTGAAGCAAAGGCCCAAACAGGAGACAAAAGAAGAGTTCAGCAAGGCTGGAGGCAAAAGCCTACAGTCTTACCTGGTGCTGGACTCTCAGAGGTGGTGAGGTTTGCACACAAGGAGGCTGAGCACATCCCACCTTTGAACTGTGTCAAATCCCTGTTGTATAAATCCAGACATTTATATCGTGTTTGGGTGCCCTGCAGCCATGGAAGGGAGAATCCACACCCTCCTGCCCTGTGCTTCAGCTGGACAAAAACACACTTGGTTTAGTGCTGAAGTCTTGGTCCAAATTACAGCCCTCTTGATGACCAGGTAAAGTTGGGGAAATTATTATGCCTCAGAGCATCACGGAGGACAAACAGTAGGAGCTGCAGTTCCTAGAAGACAAAGATCCTCTTTGCCATGTGAAATTTAAACAAGGTTTGGTGTGATTATCCCTCCACATTGTGGTTTGTAAGATTTTAACTATTCTTTCTGTTTTTCTCAGCTACCTGGTGTTTGCTCCACTGACCTTGAGGCCAGTACCTGTGTGGAGTACATCAAATTTTCTGCCTTCTCCCTAAAATCTCAGATCTGAGCGAAACAGCTTCTCATTGACCATTGCCCTGACAAGCTTATTAGTGGTGCATTTTCTCCTGTGGAGAGAAACAGGTCAAGACAAGTAAGACTGGAGATTGTTTTATTTTGGTTTTAAAAGTGAGGGGTTCTTCCTTGCCACTTAGTAAGTATCTAACTGCTGAAGAAAATATTTCGCCCTGTGCATCAGCTGAGGCTTTAAGGAAGCACTTCCTCTAGTCCTAATTAAGCGTAATAAGCACTGTAAATGCCCCTTCCTGTAGTGCTGTTTCTATTCTTAGCATGTTCTATACCATGCCTGGTAGTCAGGGCTCTGGGGGTACAAACTACTGCTTGGATCACGGAAAATAGAGACAGTCTGAAAGGAGCAGCAGCAGGGAGAGCAGCTGGCATCCCCACCACAGGTCAGAAGTAAAGTAGAGGAGGAAGAAGGGAAAAACCAAAGGGTAACAAAGAAGTGCTCAAGCTCAGCAAGACCAAGAACATACCACGGCTGTGGCGCTGGAAACTGCCTGACCAAGGTGCTGAGATGTGCCCAAACACACCAGAGCTCGTGCAGGAAGGGGATCTCTGTGTCAGCTGGGCTCTGGGATGTTCTGTTTGTCAGCCTGGACTCGTGTTGCTCAGCAGAAAGCTGCCCTGGCCTCCCAAGCACAGCAAGATTGGTGCATCCTCCACCTTCCAAATCACACACAGTGAAGGCTGCAGAAGCATCTGTTATAAATCCTCTTCTCTGGGCAAGGGCAGGAAGCACAACTTTCACAAGACTCTCTTAAATTGGAGAAAGTCATCCGGGCCTTTTCTTTGGAAGCGCTGCACCCCTCCTGGAGCCCTTTGTGATCTAAGTTGTTTAGAAAGCAAATGAAATGGAGTGAGCCAGAGAGGCAGTAATGATTATTTCTCCAAGAAGGAAAAGCTTAATTTTACCATGGGGATCTTGCCTCTGCCATGACCCCTCCAACAGCTCACAGGAACACAGGAGGAAGGAACCAGCAGTGAGGACTTGTTCATCTTGAAAATTTGTAAAGAGTTTCATCTTAGTTCTTAACAGCAATATCCTTGATCCTGAAAAAAAACCAACGAACAAGCAAAACCCCTCCCCCAAACTCAAATATACAGCACCTAGTCCTCAGCTGGTAACACTCAGTTTCTCCATAATTTGTAGCACCCTCCTTTTTTCATCTCACCAAAACAGAATTAGGGCTTGTAACCTCTTTGGAGACCTCCCTGGGCTGCAGCTGAGATGGTCAATGCACAAACAGCAGAGAACACTTCACAGGCAGCAACCCTGGAGGGGCTGGTCCCAGAGACAGTGAGAGGAAAGGGACCAGGACAAGGATTACCAGGCTCAGAACCATTTGTGTTTGCTCAAGGTTGGTATCTGTGCAGCTGACTGGTAAATGAGATCCACAGGATTTTTCCATCTAATCTAAGCAAGCAGTTGGGTTTTATTCAAGTAATTCTTCTAAGGGATAATAATGTCTTATTATGACTAGAGGGCTTATTAGTAGAATGTTGCACTAAATTCAGTAACCTGAACTCACCAAATATCATCCCTCTTGTGGGAGCTTCAGCTGTTTGAGAAGGAGCCCCAGAGTTGCGTGATCATCCCTAAAACCTTCTCCCCTAAGTTCCAACTTTGGAGAACAAGTTGTTCATCATATGCTGAATTCAGCCTTGGAGTAACTCCAGTGAAAACAAAAGGAGTAACAACAGGAATGGATTAGGCCCAATTGCTTTCACATTTCTTCAACTTGAATTTTCAATTCCAATGCTAAAGGAGGAGTAAAAAAAACCTGACCCAACTCATGGCACAGAGACAAATACGATTCAAAATGTAAGTCTGCTTGTGATGTGACCTCATGCCCTTTGGAAAGTGCACCAAGAAGGGCTTCCCAAGCCTACCTAGGAAAAAAACTCTGCTGTCATCTGGCAGAAGCAATATATATTCCTGTTTCTGTCACTGTATTGTACCAATTTTTGCACAGAATGTTCAAACCCTGCAGTTCTAGGCTGCTACACTTGTGACTACTGACCTGACACGTCTGAAAAAAAACCAGTATCTGCCAAGCTGAGATACAGAGTCATGAGGATTTAATTTCATTTCATAAAAACATAGAGTAAGATTAAACAGTGTGTTTTCTGCACTAGCCCCATTTTCCAGAGGGAGCTGTGCTCAGATCAGGAGAGGGCACAGTCTCACCTACAAATTCTCTTCTGACAGATCATCATCACCTTGGCATCTCTCTGGTTAAACAGATGTGAAGAAGAGAGGAAGCAGAATAAGGACAGAGACAGAGAACCCCAAGCTCCCCTGCTGACTGTTGAGCCCTGCTTTCTTGCAGTGCTTGCTGCACCACTCACTCATTAGCTTTTAAGTAAGTTTCTTCTAACTTTGGCCTGCTGTTTCCTGCCAGGCCTGATGAGCCACTAGCGCAGAGTCGCTTCCTCTGGGCCAGTTCCTCAGAGCACACTTCCAGTGGCTGCCACATGAAATTAGCTGAAGAAAAAAATGTTGCTCTTGTTTTCACTGGAGTTATTCCCAGTGAAATTCCCAGGCTATTCCAGTGTGTTATAAAGGGGGGAACAGAATTACCCAGTGATCAAAGAACTAAACTGCAAGTCAGAACCCTTGGGTTCAATTTCTAACTCATATTCAACCAACACTAACCATATGCCCTCTCTGTGTCTCCACACACTCACTTGAGGGTTTCAGTAGTAATGATGACACTCAAAGCTACTCCTAAACAAATAAGTTTATGAAACAAGCACAAAATATTGAGGCCACGTTTGACCCATGAGCTTTACAAGGTAAGTGCAGAGCTTTGTCCAGCTGACGGGCTGGAAGTGGAGGAGTTCAGCTCAGCTGCTATCTAGCTCAGAAATCACTGCACATTGTTTGCAAACTTACCAGGAGTGACTTGAATTGTGAATTAGCTTCAGCAAGGCAGCTGGCAGGCTGCTGAGGCATACAATGCCTGCTGAATCTGCACTTCCTGCTGGAGACGTGCGAAGGAGAAGGCAAACTATGAAAGGGCAGAGAAACCGCTCCCAGCTCCAGTCAAAACTACGTGCGGCACAGGCACCATGAGGCCAGTCACTGATCCAGGGGCCAAACCAGAACTCCCAGCAGCAGCAGTGCTGATAGTACTCAGCCTCAGCACAGCACTAGCTGTGGAGGGGTCTCAAAGCCCTTTGGGAAGATCATGAGGCTCCCCCACCTTCTTCCCGCTCCTTTCCAGACTGGGTAAGGTCACAGAGCTGGAGGGCAGCAGTGGGACCATGCCAGCCCACACCACAACCCTGCAGGCAGCTCTCACACACAGCCCAAAGCTGGTGCTGCCCCATTTTACACCTTGTTTTCAGTAAATAACCAAATCTCTGTCAAAAGCAGCAGCAGACATTGAGACCCACTCTGGCCAGCCTTACCTGAGCACTCACCAGAGCACAGCTCCATGGCTGGATGCTCTCCATGCAGGCAGACATTCCCTGTGTGCTGCAGGTCACAGAGCTGAAACTGCTGTACGTTCTCCCAGATCCAGGTCTGTGTGTGCCCACTCAGAGAAATAACAGGGAGATGCTTCCTGCGTGTGGTCTGATGGGAGCACTGCAGCATCAGCACTTGGGAAAAACCCCAGCTTGTACACTGCAATCCCCCAAACCCAACTGAAATGTGCCACAGCAGGCTCCTGAAAGGCTCCACAGGGCTGGGAAAAGAGCCAACATGCAATGTACTCCTAGGAAAGCTCTCTTGCTGTGAGCAGGGCCTATTCATTCATTTCAGGTTGTCAGTAAATTTGATCCAAGTCCCTTCTAGCGCAGGATTGTGTTATCCTTACAGCCACAGAGAACCTTTTTTTAAAATCAGCTTTAAGGTTATTAGCATGAAGAAGTCCAAACCCTCACTCTGGGAAGTTACTGTTGACTCTGAAAGGAAGAGGTTGTCTTGTAAGTGAAAAGGAAGAAAAGATTAGAAGTTTCTAGCAACAGAAGCTGTAGGGTGAGTGCAGTTCAGAGCACTTCAGGCAGTGTTACCACTGCTCACCAAACACCATCCCGTGCTTTGCAAGCCACGAGACGCCATCCCGTGGCCATCCAGATCTCCACAAGCTTGCCGCAGCTGGTCCAAAGCTCCCAGCACAGTCAGGGATGCGCTGTTGGCTGGCACTGATGCTCGCTCTAAGTCCTTCATACGCGATGTTCTTTGTTGCTGATGTACAGCAAGGCTAAAAACGTTCTGCTACTCCCCTCAAAAACACCCAGAAAGGCGCAGGCTGTAGGATGTGGCTGTGGAAGGTTGCTGCCTGCATTCAGCTGTACAACCTTTCTCGCTCAGCCTGAGCCGTCTGTTGGCAACAAGGATAACCCCGACACTCTGCAGGAAAACCATCGCTCTCTGCACAGCAAGCGTGTGCACCAGCCTGCTGCCAGGCCATGTCCTTCCTGCTGGGGGACATTCCTCCCCCTGCTCCGTTCTGGTGCTTTAACTACTCTCCCTTGTCCCACCAGCTCCCTCGTGCTCTCTCACAGTGCCCAGAGCTTCTGGGGCATCTTTGTCCCACTCCCACACCCTGAATTCCCCTCTCGCTCCCGCTGCGCCCCCAGGAAGAGTTTTGCCCGCATCTAGGACACGTTTGACAGAAGCTGACAATCCTGTGCACTAACTTTTCAGCTAAACACATGAAGCTGAGCTTCCAGCCTTGCTGTGATTGCCCAACAAACACAACCAGAGCCTTTAAGGCTGATGCAAACTCCATGTGAAGGGGGCAGGAGGGAAGCTGCGCAATCCCATACAAATTCATCTGGCTCTCCATGTCCCTCCTTGCTGCCCATCCAGCTCACCCTACCCATGCTCCTGTTATTGTTCAGCTGCTGGGTTTTAATACAGGAGAGGGAAAAAAGAAAAAGAGGAAAAAAAATAAGCAGTGACCAGAAGCAAAAATAGTCCTCAAAAGGCAAATGTTTCCTATTACAGCACTAGTTCTTTCAGGGCCTTTGATGTTGCTTCTCCCACACAAAGCTGTTTCTTTCACAGTCTGTTCTTGCACACGGACAAGATGTTACACGTACTCTACAGAGCACATCCTCAACTCTTATTCAAAGCACATTTGTCCCAACTCACTGTACTTTGCAACATTTTTCAAACCAGCACTCATGCATCATAGGCACAGAGGCATTTTTATTCTAACTCCCCCTTTTCACATTTATTTTTCTTCCAAATTCTTGGAGATTCTGGTCATAAATAGGGAAGTGTTGACATTAAGTAGGGTTGAGAGAGAGCTGTTAACTTCATGGCAGTACCTGGATTTTTCCAGAATTTTAGGGGCTTGTAGAGCTTTGTCAGAGGTTAGATGCAACATTTATATTTAGATTCTGGACTAGTTAACTTCCATTACATTCTTTATTTTACTTGGGCCCACAGTTTTTTAATACCACCTGCTTCCTACCTATCACAAACCCTAACTTTTGCATACTGAAAAAATTGTTGAGCACACATTGCATTGATAAATGATTACAGTTCTCATGACAAATTTAAATTGCAAATTATTTGGGAGAAGGAAAATATTTTTCTTCTAGCACAATAGGGTTTTCATAATCTGTGTTATAAACTATCCAAACACAAATAATAACTGGGAGCTTCCGCCAACTTACTCAACTTTGGTGGAAGTCCAAAAGTGGTTGCAGAATGCAGGAGGTTTCATTAGGTAATGCAGGGGTTAAACTATTCGTGTCCTAAAAAAATAACCTCATGTATTTTCTCCAAGATTCATTTAACTCATGTTATTAAATAGGACTTACTTCTGCATAAACTATATCCAAACACCTTGCAGATTCAAAACACAATGGATAATTCTTCCAAAAAACATTGCATTATCTGAAAAATAACCAAAAATCCCGGTCTGTTATACCCCAAGATGAGAGACAGGCAGGAGTCCACCAGGAATTCTGCCACAGCTATTCAGCAAGATAGGTAACCTATAGTAATTAAATCATAATTGTGTTTGTATAAAAGGTAATAAAATTTTATGGCCCTCAGAAATAAGCTAAGGAAGAACAACAGTGTTACAACTCTTGTACAGTGTAGATGATGTTTTGTGGACAGACATGAACTGCTTGACAGCCTGGTGTTACTAACTGCCCTGTTGAATCACAGGGACTGTTACTGCAAACTTATGCAGAGCCCGAGAGAGACCTGGCCTGGCTGGTTAGAGATGAACAGAACTTGAGGTCTTTCAGTAATAAATTCTTACTTTACAGTAAGAAAACTTTGGAGGTGGAAGTACGTTGGGTTTTGCTGCTGCTACTAAAAATATGCTCAAAAGACTATTGCCTGTGTTTAGAGAAAGAGCCTGGTATCAAACCAGCCAAATTGGTTCACTAAAAATAGACATTTCTTTGTTCTGTATTTTCAGGTCTCATTTCTTTTAAACCCCCACAATCTTTTGTGATCATCCAAGCTAACATGCATTCTTTGTTAATAGCAAGAACCCACCTCCTCCCCATCTCCAAACTTTATAATGCAAGAACAACAAACCAAATTGCTCCAGGTTCAAAAAGAAAATGCTGGCTCTGGCATGCTAATCAGAGGCAAGACTCAAACCAAAAGGATTTAAGATCTAAGAGCAAGTAATAAAAAGCAGCTTGAATGCAAAAAGGGTTTGGATTGTAACAAGAGACTTCCGCCGAGTGCCCAGTCCACTCTAAAGGGATAAAGGGATCGCCTTGAGGTACAGGGACACTTTACAGTGGCTTCTGTGCCTTTGCATTTGTGGGAACAGCAGCCCTGTCCCTGCAGCAGGAAGCAAACCCCAGCTGTCACCCTTAAACCAGCTCTGCAGCATAACTACTCCTTCAGAAAACAGACTTGCCCTAAAACAGTATCTACTTCTGATTTTAGCCTGATAACAAAGGTTCTTGTTGGGACCTTTGGGAATTGGATAACCAGCCCTTAAGGAAACCCGAACACCAAATCCCTGCCCTCCCCAAATCCAGCTGGAACTGAGACAGTGCTACCCCAATTCTGATGGGCAAGCACAGCTCCCTCTTTTTGGAGTGGATTAAGAAAAACAGACCTAGACTTGCCCACAAGGAGCCTTTTCCTCTAAGTCTGAACAGGGCAGACCCCCATGAAAAGTCTTAGTTTTCTGAGAAATGCATTTTTCCTTTGAAATTTAGCTGCGTAAGATTAACTCAAGGCTAAAAGTCTTACAGTCAGAGGAGCAAGTCACTACTTCCTTTTCACTTCGTCCTCTGGTACCTTCAGTGACCCATCTTACACTGAATTTGCTAAGGATTATTTAACAGGCCTCAAGAGAGACTGAAATACTCAGTGATAGGCAAAGTCCCTTTCCATCTACTATGGATAGCTGCCATTCATATAACAGCCTTGGAATATAAGGGGCAGTTTGTATAGCTCCAAAAATATTCCTTGGCTTTTACTCCAAAAAAACAAGCACAACAGGCTTATGACTTCATGAAATTCCTGAACTCATTTTAATGCAAAGCTTTTTTATTATGAAGTTACCAGGAAAATTATATGCAGATTAAAATCCTTCCAGGAAAAACAAGTTCTCATCTTTGTTGTCACAAAATGTATTAGCAGGGTCTACAGATAACAATGCGAATATTTGCAAAAAATCATTTCCCTGGGCCAGTCTATTGTGTTTGTGCACCAGAACCTGAGTTCCAAACCTGCTTGAGCCTGCTCAAGTTCACCTCTGCATACAGCCCCCAGTGTGGACCTGCCTGGAGAAACATGCCAAGCTAAAGCCTTGCATTTAAAATGGTTTTAGCATTTTGAGTTGTTAAAATGAGTTCTCTATTTTTATCATGACTTTCAAAATAAAATAAAATTTTAAAATCCCACTTTAGTGTTTTTATGCAGTATAGAGTTCCTTGAGCCTTTCAAGAATGAGTTTTCCAATAAAGTCTGCAGGACTCAGATTTACATCCTCACCGACAGTTTAATTACTTTCATTGTAGGAGAAAGTATTTAATCACATACAGTCAGAAAAACAGCCCCTTAAATACAGGCTTTTGGGCCCACGATTCCCCAATTTGAAATTCAATGAAGGAGAATGAAACATGCACACTGTGATCCATTTCCTGATGCAGAACACTTGATATTATCAAAACGTACAGAGTTCCACAGCTGACACACACATTTTTCTAAACCATTGGTAAAATCCTTACAGCATTTTAAGCCCATGAAATGAGGATTCAGCGTGCTCTGGATATGATCTAAAGGCAGTGCTGGTCAATGAGCTGTAGAAAGACCATTGCTGTAATGCAGCAATAATTAACATATTAAAAATAGTCCATCTAAAATGCTGCTTGAATTACACAGGTATTTTAACTTAGTTCTCAACTATTAAAACATTAATGGTAAGTCATCACTGTGAATCTCAGCAACAGATATGTAATAATGATCCCTTATAAAAAGAAGGAAGTGGGGGAAAGACAGGAATTCTCAGACACTCATCATGGCAATTCAGCAGAAATAAGTCTGGTAAAGTCATAAAAACCAGTTGTTAAATGTCAATATTTACACACTAAATCTGACTACCAGCACCAGCTGGCCTTCTTTCCCAATTGGTATCTAATTCCCTCAGACAAGGCAGGTAACAAATCCAGAAATGAACTTTTAGTCTGTTTTAGTCAGAGTATGCTACAATATCAATCAATCCTCTGAGCAGTGGCAACTCAAATGCAGTTTAGTGCAAGTATCAATAATCAGCGTATTAGAAAACTTTGTTTCAAAATGAACAAGTTGTGTTAAGAGAACCTGGGCCTACCTTGGGCCTATTACACAGCGATATCCATTCGTTCTGAAACAACAGACACAGCGAGTGTGTGCATTACGTATATATTTTATAAAAGAGCAATGTCTTTTACAAGACCTTCCAAGAGTGGGGAATAGCCAGAACAATACAAAAAACTGCTGTAACAAGAGTGACTATTTGTGCGCTTGCTTTATGCAGCTTACATTCGAATGTTTACAGAGGCCAGCACTCAGATAGGACTCTCCACTAACAAACAAATCTGGAATATAGCAATTATACAGGTAAATTAGCCAAAATTAAGCAGTAGCTATGCTCTTCTCAGGTTTAAGAAAGCATGCAACAGGTTTCCCCATCCTGCCACCCCTCATTACGATTTCTAAATCACAGGACCAGTAAAAGCACGGTAGAAGGGAACTGAGGCACAGGTAACAGGGTTGGATTTTATCACAGATTGTTTATCAATATTTTGCAAATGGAAAAGCGGCCTTCTCTAAGCACCAAAAAGGCAGAGAAGATACAGGTGTGAATAAAAAAATAATTGACTTAAGACATCAAAAATTCAAGAAATAGCACTGTGCATATACAAACAAAATTAACATTCAATACTGTAGAGCTCATTTAAAAATGGCACCAATGGACAATATTTTACAATATGCACATTTATTTGAAGTGGGGAACTAATGCTCCACAGGTGGAAATGGTAACACAAATAAAAGTGCCACTGTTGGCCCATTCTGGTACTTCTTACAATTTAATGGAAACACTTTTAAAAATAATCTGGTATGTACATGTCTTCTGGATACCCAACGGCTTCTTCAGAACAGAAAAAACTATGGTTCTCCCCTTCCCCTTTTAGCCAGACAGTATTGCCAGCGATTGTGCTCACATCTAAAGCACATAATCTTACTTTAAATTCAGTGCTATTTTCTTTCAGAAAGATCACAAGTTGTACTTTTAGGTAACAAAAGCATTTATGTTACAAACATCCAAAAATGGAAGCTTATGATTCTGGCAGACAATGTTGCGTATTAAATACAAACCAGCCAGCAATTACTGAACATAAAAAACTTATTCAATCATAAAAAAATACTATAATTCATCACCACAGACTTTTTACAGAGTTATAAATAATAAATAGCATAACACAGTAGATTACAAACGGATTTATTTTGCCCCGTTATAGTCTTTAAAAAGTAAAATATCTATTCCTACCTCAGACTGACCAAGGTACTGTATCAAGACTACTCATAGCTCAAAGAGAACTCCTTCACCAAGCAATTTGCAGAGCTCATATCCAATCCAAAGCCTTTTCTTAGGAACCAAACGTTTGCTGCGCTGTTTGCTCTGCTCATGACCAACAAAGGGATAAACTCTGTCCAGAGCAGCTGCAAAGAGATGCCTTAGCTGCCCCTCGGGCTGGGGCTGCCCCCAGCACCTCCATACCTCAGAAAGGAACACTAGGGGAAGCAGCACGGCCCACAGACTCGGGTAAGCACTCTATAAACAAGCTGTACACAAAGGACTTTCCCCACCCACCCCTCTGGTTTACATTCCATAATTTTGTAACAATGTCCCCTAAGGCACAAAAATACTTATGACCTCAATGCCACAGGAGACATCGATGGTGCCATACACGGTTCTCCTACACAGTAGTTTAATTAACTTAGTTATCTGCACTGTATGTCTTCAATTGAGGTGTGGATTAATTCTTCCTGGCCAAATCTTGCTGAATAATGACCTTATTCATACAATCTGTAGGACAAGTGTTCTGGGGAGAGAACTATGCAGCTAATTTAATCATGTTTGTAGAGTATTATTATTTCTTCACTGATGGCAAAAGTGACACTCATTAGTTATTTTGCTGTGGGGTTTTTAGTTTAATGTAATAGAGTGAGATTTCCACACCCAATGTGGTCTTCTGTAAATGAATTCATAAAAATGACTAGCAGCGCTAAGAAAGGAAAATATTTTTCTCCCTTCCATAAAGGAATTTGAGGCTAGTGACTGGAAAAAAAAAAGCAAGAATAATTTTACTCAATAATAGAAGTGCCAGAGAATAAATTAGTATTTTCAAATCCTTCTGAACCAAGTTATTTCCCTAGACATAGTGACCATGATAATGACAGAAGTACATTCCTAAAAATTGCAACACTAATAGGTAGATACCTATTTCTGGAATCAAAAAGTGTATGCAAGCTCCTGAAAGCAAAAGTTAGTATAATATCAGCAGACATTTTGTTTAAAAAATAAACTCGCAAAACCAGACATTAATGGTCTACAATGTCCATTAAATGGATAAATTTTTAAAAAAAAAAAATCACTGGAAAGTAGCCAAGGATTACAGTAACAACATTTTTTCCTTTTAATAAACCTCATATGAATGGTTCAAGGATCAGAGTTCGTTTCTCTGTACAAGAGTACAGGAATGGGACAGCACAGCCAGACACTGACTCAGGACTTGGTAAAGTCACTTGGGTGAGAAGTCATCCATCAGAATGAAGGAGGAGCAGGAGTTGGAGCACGTCACTGGAGACTCCGTGGTGATGCTGCCTTTAGTCAGGGAATCAGAGGAAGAGCCAACACTGCTGCTACTCCCATCGAGAATATCCGAGGACAGGCTGGGGAAAGGGAAAAGGTTCTTTAGTGCAGGGGCACGAGGCTCTGCACAAAGCTGATGTGCTTCCCCCTTGGAGAGGACTTGTAGGAGACCTATACTACCACTCAGTCTTTACTGCAAGACTGGCAGCCCTGAAAACTCCTTGTTTTCTGTAGCATGTTATAGATATTCATGCTTCTCATGGGAATGAGAAGCAGAATTATTGGGTGTTATTAACATGCAGAATAATTAGGAAGCTGATTTTAATCAAACATAGAAAGGAGGTGACAACTAATAAGTATAAAACCTTGAAAGCTTATAGGAAAGAAAAAAAAAATAAATTAATCAACAATGCAGCAAAGATGTCATTAATTAGCTGGTAGGTTCTTTAACATTGCACTACTCAAAGCAAGACTGAGACTTATTTTTCCTACAGAATTCCCGTGTCTGGATTTTGAAGTCTTGGTACAAGATCCCAGATGGCACATAAATTGATGCTTTTGCAATTTAGGGGGAAGCAACATGGAAAAAACCATCTAGGCAGTTTCAAGTCTGTAGGTAAACTGAAATTACAGTAATAACAGCTGATATTTTTGAATACTTAATATTTGACTCAAGACAAAAAAACCTTGGTATTTTATGACTGTAATAAAGAAAGATGACTTAACTCTAAAAATCATGAATTTAGGGACAAGAACAATTAAGTACCCACACACATTTTCCAAGTATTCAGGGAAGTGCCAGAGACACTATACCACCACTGCCTACAACAAACTGTAACAATGAAACGAGATAACTTTGCTTATAAATCAACAGGGATTTGTAACAATTATGTTCAGTGTAAAAGCTTTGATACATAAAATCTAGGCTAGAGTCAGTTCAGGAAGAATTGATCAAAGGAGCAGGACCATTGTCACAGGATACTACCACAGGATAGTTCCCATTAATACACATCTACAAGATCCACACAAAGAATCTCTTTCCTGGAAAAAACAACTAGAAAGCTTGTGATAAATGCACATTCCCTGTTGTGGCATTTCAGGGCACATGAAATATTTTACCATGAACTGAGATCTGTCAGATGTGTAACATCTGGAGAAAGCATGTTGGTTGTTCCTTGGAAAAGTCTCTTTGGCTGACTTTCAGTTTCCATTTCACCTAAGGAAAACAGTGCAAATAATCAAACTCACTTGAGTGTCTGGAATATCCATTTAATACTTGTCTGCTGTAAAAGAGAGGTTTGACCCACAACATTCCAAGGTTACATTTGTAACACAAGTTCTCTAATTCAGCCAATCAAGCACCTGGCTAAGACATTAATTTGATGATAGCTGTTGTTAAACCAGCCAGCCCATCCTTAGCTAAAGATTCAGCAGTACCTGAAGGGCTACAATGATCTCAAACACATAAAACTTGCTACTTGTACTGCAATCACACAAAACAATCTAAAGCAAACTAATTACCATGACTTAGTTTTAAGTAAACAGCTGAGATGAGGTAACTGACATAAGTCAAAATATGAAGTTTAAAGTTGTTAGTGATTATGAAAATAAGAATGACAGGTGGGTTCAGTTTCACCCTCCTCTGTACAACAAGTTCTGATGCATGGGTACACTTTTACAGGAAAGCTGAATGGAATAAATCTGTCATTTGGAAGCATTTCCACTTACTCGGCATGGATCACACTGTCTTTGTACCTGTAACCATCTATAGACATTAAAAGATTAAATATGATGGGGACAATTCATGTAATCTGTTTAGAATAATCTGCCTTGAAAATGAGGTGCCTCACTAATAGCTGCTCTACAACAGACATTTGAAAATATCAGAACTTGAAAATGAAAAAAAGAAAAAAGAAAATCTTCTCAGCTACAGTATATTTTCATTTTTAGTTCAGGGAAAAAAACCAAACACAGAATGGCAGTAATTTTTCTGGCTTTTACTTACACTTTGAGGTAGTTGCAGTCAGTTTGAACACCTGAGAGAGGTTAAGCATTATAGCAAACCAGTCTATACATTCTGCAACAGAATTGCACTGCCACATTTTATAAAAGACTGATAACCTCCCAAGTTTTCATTTCCATCAGCCCACAGGGATACATTCCTGTCTTAAGGTAAGGAATAATTGCTTCTAGGAAGCAGAATAGGAAAAAACATTTATAAAATACTTGGTCTTGCAGAAAAATGAACAAAACACCAACTTAGGTAACTCTTTTGCCCTTAAATTTCACAGAGACAATCTGCACTGCTACAACACATTGCACAGTCTACCAGTATTAATTCCCTATGGCGGTGAAAAGTTCTTCAGTTCATGGCTTTCCTTCTCCTACTATAAATCTACTGCTAAAATTCAGAAAAAAATAGGACCATGTATTTAGGAAAAGAAAGTAAGTTCATTTAAATTGATTAGATGTTTCAAAATTAAGCAGCATTTTGAAAATTCCTTGATATTTCAAGTAAGAAAAGGCAAACTCGTATCTCCACTTTGTAAAAAGATGCTCCATGGGAGCACATGGACTTGGTAAGGAAAGGCCCATCTCTAACTGCACTGCTTATACAATTTGTGTAAAGTATAAGTGAGGATACCTATTCCTTATTGATCATTCAGCTTAACAAACTTTTGTTCAATTTTAATGCCTCTAAAATTCACAGAAAAGCCAAGATAGGACTGACATCTGTGAGAAAACTCGTCTCTCTCCTTTGTCAAATCAGTATCAGTTTGACAGTGTTCTTTATCTGACAGGACAAGCAGTACTAAAAAAACAGCCGAACAGTGACTTTTCTCAAAGCATAAATCTAAGTCTTGTACAATAAAAGGACACGTTTTTGGTGCAGTTAAGAATGCCAAAGTTAAAAAAAAAAAAAAAAAGCAAAAAGTATAACCACAGCTAAAGGCACACTTCAAAAATATCTCATTCTTACAGTTCTACAATGGAGATTTGTTTGGGGATGTTTTTTGAAAATCTCTACCATGGAACAGTTCCAGGAAAGAATGCATTTTGCCCCCTTCAAGAGGAAAGGGCACTGATCTATTCCATTTCTCTAAACACTCACCTTCTGAACTTTCAGAGTGAAAACAAACATTCAGTACTAAGTTTAGAAGATACTGCATGATAAACAACATTCCTAAGATGATCTGAAGGGTGTGCACTGTTCAGTGGTACTTGTAGGAATGTTATGAATATTTGTAAGCTCTGACATTTAATTTGATGTATAATAAAGTTTGCCTCTGTCAAGCAGTAGCTGTTTCTAAATTTTTTATTCCTGTGTTTTAGGCTAGCTACTTTACATGGTATTTTTGAGTTTTGCCTGGCAAATTCCAGTTCACTGTAGAGACGAGTGCATTATATTTATAGGATAACAAAAAATGTATCCAACTAGAAAACTACATCTACCTGCACCTGGTGACGTAAATACACGTACCTTTTCTTTTAATAGGGCCAAGAACACTGGGCCTGATACAGTTGATTGGACTTTGACTCCTCCTGCTGAAGAGAGAATACTGAGAGTCAGGCCTGTAAAGGTTCCAATTTCCATCCAATCAACACAACCACAGCATATGAAGCATTCTTCAAAACTATTCCTGCACAACTGGAATTCTTGTGGAATCTAAATACATAGATAAATAAGGACTGCCTATTAGAGCAGATTACCTGCCACACAAAGTTGTAGTAAATGTTCTAAGGTTTTCTCCTTCCATTAATGAATCACATCCTCATTTCAATCCTTTTCTAAATTTTGTAGCGTATTTATATAAAACTGATCTGCTGACAAAGTTAATTTGAAATACCTGAGAACTTCCCCTCTAGTTACCAAGTCTAGTTTAAAGTTGACACAGGCTCTATAAGAGCACCTCCATAAAGTTACCGTTGGTAAAGGTTGAACTTTCAGAGCATTTTTATGTGGCAATGCCTCAGCAGTTGTAAAATTGAAGTCTCTTTTAATGCCTTAACATCAACTTAAATTAATCTTTGGCTTAAATTCCAATGCTAGCACAACAGACACTCATTACTTACTTGCAGAATCGCCTTGTTGGACTGGGAATAGGGCTTGGAGGTAATCCATTACTGCTTACAAACATTTGCAATGATGGTGAAAAACATTGCTGCAGGAAGAAAGTTCAAATGAAGGTACTTCAGAATTTCCTTTAGAATACCCAGATGTTACACTCCGCCCTCCAAAACAAACATTCCCTTTTCTATTCGCTTCTTATGCTTAAAGAAAAGCTAGCAACAGATTACGCAGACTATCAAATGTAATCTTACAAGTATTAGAACTTAATTTACAAAAACATACCGGCCCATGCAATTCTGCTCAGATTAAGCTAAAACTGAAACCCACAAGTGAAGTAAAATTGAAATAGACACTGTTCTCTAAATAAGAGAGTTGTGTCTGTTCTTTTGTTACATTTAGAAACAGTACTCAGGACTACTTCTTTCAAAGGGCTTGTTAAACAAACAAGTTGAGTTTACTCAAAATACCTCTGACCTAAAAACTGAGAATATTCCAGAGTAAACCAGGATATTTAGCTCTGTGATTCTGCAGCTAATTTGAGCTTAGCCCATGAATGTTTCTAGCTAAACACAAAAATCTTTCTGTCGAGTTATCTGCTAGTGCTTTATAGTCAGGATTCCAAAGATTCAGGACCAGCTGCCAGCATCAGCATTGTCCCAGGAGCACATTTACCCAGCACTTGTACGTGGCTGTTGCATGCACCCGTCTGGTAGCAGCAGGCAGTGAAGTATCAGCAGTACAAAAGCAGGATCACACAAGAGGGTGCAAACAAGGTCAAGGAGCCTGTCTTTAAATCCAGATGCCAGTTTCTCTGTCCTACATTTCAGTTTTCCAATCCTCACTGGAAGGCAGTTTATCCAAGGTCCACCTCTTTCTCTGGCGTCTGCCACCAGTTTTCAGTACAAGTTCAACAGACCCAAGTCCTCCTTCAGAGTGCATTTGTGCCTTCCTTTCCATAACTGATGGACACATTTTCATCTCTCACCACACAGTACTGCAGTCCAATTTTGATGCTTCTTCCCCAGCACTGCCCCACTTCTGCACCTCAAGATCCTGTCCATGACTATTTTCATGACCTCTTCCAGCTTCCCTAGAACCAGAACCCTACCCCACCCAAACACTGCACAAATAGCAGTAACTGAAAACATGCAGTGTTTCACTGCTTAAATTTGCAGGCTCCCAGATGGCAACCATTTGAGTCTCAGAAATCAACAAAATGTGGATTTGGGTTTCCTGGTGCTTGTTTGGTTGTGGTGTTCGGGGTTTTTTTAAACTTATCCTACCTTTCCTATTCCTCTTGTAGGTGAAGGTGCAGGTGAAACTGGAATGAAGTCTATTCTTTTTGGGGAAAAAGATTTCTCAGACTTGTCCAAGTCATTGTCGCTCTGTGAATACAAGGTTTCAGACTTAACACTGGCACAGGACATTACCCTGAAATCCAAGGCACAACCTTCTAATGGAAAGTCCTTGGGTCAAATGCACAAAGTAGCTAAAGCAGATGAACTTAAATTCTTCTTAAATTATTTTCACAGTTAATTCCTCTCTTTCCCTTAAATTCGTCAGTTGAGTGTAAAAGTAGAATTCAATAGGAAACATCTATAAAAAGATTACCAGGCTCAAGCTTTCCTCCCATGACTGGCTTATCTGCATTGCTGTCTGCACTTCCCTAGAATACAAAAAACCCCATCAGTAGCTACAAAGAGGATAACTCTGGCTACTTTATCACCTTCTTTCAATAACACTCACCTTTCATGTGCTGCTTCTCTGTTCATTAAATCCACTCCTTCTTCCTGCAGGAGATCAATGTCATAAGTTTTCCCATAACATTTGATTCATCACAGGTACTTGAAATAACACTCGTGATTCCATTATTTGCCATCAGGATTGAAATATGAACAGGAGAACCACTACAGAAAGACAGGACAGCCACCAGTCCAGCTCACTGCTTCTCCTAAATTAAATACTTCTAAAATGCAAGGTAGCTGAAACATAACAATAAGCCTTACAAAGCCACTTCCTTGTGGAAATTAAGTCTTAAGAAATATTCTGTTTCCTTTAGTACTTGAAAAACTCAATAGGAAAGAAACCCTCACTGTGCAAGTACTTCAATATTATATAGTACTTTTCATTCTGTTACTGAATACAGATAAAAACTCCACTTACCCTTCTGATCTGATGAAGTCGGCTGCTAGGAATACGAATAGGAGATGATGACAAGAACTGGAAAATAAAGTGACAGCCACAATGATTAAATCACACATAACTGCTTGCAGACATACTATTTCCCATCAACCACACTCTTAGGGAGTTCAAAATGAGCTGCACGACTACACGTGGATGACTCAAACAATGTTGCAAAAAGCAAACACTGACCTTCAAGAGAAAAGACTTGTTTTACCACTTGCAAATTCCTTGTATCACTCAGCAAGTGTCACGGATCTAACTTGCAGGCAGATACTGCTCAGCATCTCAAGTACAAGTAGCTATAGATGCTGTTTAGACAGTGAGATACTACGAATGAAACTATGATTGTTGCACAATTCCCCACTGCCCAGGGTATGACAAACTCCTGTAGCACACCTACAAACAGCTGGCTATTGTAAAGGAGATATCTCCGTGCTTTAATTCAGTCCTGACCAACATTCCCTAAAGCTTAACTTCTGCAATTTTTCAATTGTGTGCTATTTTATGCATCTAATTCCTCTGGAACTCTGACTAATATCACATATAAATGGCCCAACAGTTTCCAGTCAGGATGGCTGTGTGTCCAATGTCACACCTACTGATGAGCTCCAAAACTTTGGATTCTTAAGAAATCTCACAATAGAAACTTTGAATTAAAATTCCCTGTCACTTTTCCTGAACAGAAGACACAGACGAAACTTATGTCAGGACTTTAAGGTTTTGAGAAAAGCAATATTTAGTCTTCCCTACCCTCAGACAAGACAGAAAAATTCCAGTAGAAGGAACATACAAATCTCTCACCTGACAAGGAGAGGGTGGAAATAAAATGCAACATCTTTGAAAAGTTAAACAACTGCAGTAGTGTACACTACCAGACTTATAACAGACAGAAACAAATAAATTCCTCTTCTTTCAGTAATTTGCTGAGGTCTAGTGTTCTGCCTTTGCAAAAAAAAGAGCACTATGTCAAAAAAGAACTGTGACTCCCTCGTCCATCTTCACAACAAATTAAAGCACCATTTCAAGACTTTTAATTGTGACAGCATTTTACTCTTCTAACACAGTCAGGCTCAAATTAACTTTTAAACTGTATTTAATATGGGGACTCATATATAAAGTCAACTACTCTTGTCTTCTTGGGGACACATAGTCAGCACACCATTACTATTTCATTATAGGTTGCAGTTAGAGGTGAAAAAATGCTTATTCTGCAGCTTGGAAGCTTACTACGATATTTAGTGCAAATACAAATCAAGTTTAACTTCATTTCTCTACTCCAATTATTCCTTGTTGTGTGTAAACATGACATGCTTAGGATTCCTCACCATTCCATGACGGCTCATAACTGTTGTGCTGTTCCTGCGAGTCCGCAACACGTAAGGCTGAAACACCTGGGAGTTGTCACTGCAGGGGGAGAAAATAAAGTTTTGTGAACAGTTTTCCCGGGTGCGCTTTACTTAAACCTGCACAGTGCTGTGACACGCGTTGCAGCCTCCACGGCGCTGAAAACATTTTATTTGAACGGAGAACTGCTGTCGCCGTGGGAGTGCGGCGAGCACCTTCCCTGAGCCTAGGAAGGAAAAGGGGACACTGGCGGCCCCGGCCCCGCGGGACAATAGACACCATCCAGAGGCCGCTGAGGGAGCACCGGGTCTGGCTGAGGCCCGCGGGTAGCGGCGACCCCGGAGCTCGACGAGCCGAGCCCCCCAGGCCCCTCACCTGAGCCCGTGGATCAGCGGGGCGCTGTTCGACCGCCTCAGGCCGCCGCCGTCGCCCGGGGCCGCGGCGCTCCCAGGCGGCAGCTCCAGGTCCAGCTCCATCTTCTCCTGAGCCATCGCGGCGGCGGCGGCGGCTCCGGCTCCTCCCGCCCCGCCGCGGCGCCCATTCACTG
>WEKY01046559.1:117537-146521 GCA_013390045.1 Picathartes gymnocephalus
GGCGGGGGGGGCGGCCGCAGCAGCGCCGCATCCCGGGGGCGGCCCGGGGGCGGCCAATTCCTCCAGCAGTTGCTGCCGGTGCCGCTACCCGGGGTGGCGGTGGGAACGCTCCCAGTGCTTCCCTCAGTGCCGACCGCGCTACGCGCCCGCCACCGCCGCGCACTGCGCATGCGCGGGGAGCGGGGAGCAGGCAGCACCGCCCGCCTCGCACAGCGCATGCGCGGTGGCTCCGCACCCTGGCACTGCGTCGACGGCCGGCGAGCTCCCGACAGCCCCCGGGGGCGATGCGCGCGCTGATTGGCTGCGGGCGGAGCGTGCGTGAGTTTGAAACGCCGCAACGGTCGCTAGGACGCGCGCGCCGTGGGGGCGTGGTCGGAGGCGTGGCCTCGAGGAGGAGACAGGTTCGAGTCCCATCCCGGCCACAAACCCGGCGTGTCTCGAGCTGTGCTCGTCCAAGGCCTTTTTCCCCTCTTAGTGGGGAAAGGTTTTGCAGCCTTCTTCAGGGTTAGGCCTTCTCCGACCTAACTCCCGTAGGCTTTCCCGGTGTTCTCCCCAGCCTTCCCTAGCTGCTGAAGCACATAGCAGGGCTTTGATTGCAATGAGAGCCTGCACAACTTTCAAAAATCTGGCGTAAAATTCATTATGAGACATGCAATCCTAGTTGTTGACTGTATTCAGGTTTGGGACTGACCTTGGAAAATCCACTTCAAGAGATCAAAGCATGACATTTTGTGCATACTTTACTACATTGCACTGTATTTTTCTACAATAACAGCTGCATCATACATATTTATCTCTTATGTGCAGGCGGCTTCAGGGTCTTTCCTAGCACCAAATTTTAAAAGGTCTTTATTTTCTCCTGGGATGAAACAGTTCTTTTCCCAGATCAGTTGCTGTTGAAACAGTTAAGATAGAAAAGTTAGGATTTTTCAACATTTCGACTACCTTAATTGGGAACATGGTTAGATGAACTAGTCTCTTACTTTAAAATGATTGAAGGTAGATGCTTCGAGATAACTTATTAGAACTCTTATTTCTGTAGCTTAATATTTCTTATGGTACCTCCTTGCATTTTTTGTTAATCAAGGCTGACTTGACTATATTCCATTTTTCTACATTTGGGGACTCTGTCTCATCAACTGTTGCTGATGCTTACATTTTTTTCACTGAGCTGATACTATTAATGAAGATCTTTGTGCTGAGATGCACAAAGATGCATGGACTTGAGTTAAAAGACCCACAAGATTACATCTTAAATATTTACAGAATTTTTTGACATGTATTTACATTGAAAAACCCAGAGAAAAATTCCTCATCTCATATTACTGCAGAGGAGAAATACCTTTCACAGTCCTGTGCCCCTGCTTAGACTATGGCCTATCACAGCCAGTAATGACACCCTTCTGTGAGGTGATACAGAATTGCCATTTCCTGCAATGACCAAGAACATAATATTTTTGCTTAATTTCTAATAATTATTATCAGTCTGATTCACTGGAAGATTAGGATCTGCAGCTGCAAAAGGAATATACTGTTAATCACCTTTCACTGCCACCATTCTCTAAAAGCAACACTTTTACAGAACATACATCATTCTCCTTGTCTGGTGCTTCAGCATAAGCATTTCACAGCTTGGAATAGCTTCCATACCTTCATTTTCTATGGCTAGAATTGCCTAAAAGGCAATTCAGGTGAAAGTTCCTAGCAAAACTTCTAGCCCTGAATGGAAATCTACTCACAAATATGCTGGTTCTCTTAATAGAAAAGCCACCTGCAGGATCTGACTACAGCATCAAACTATGTGGATTTTGCCATTTATTTTTATTGTGACAGCTTCAAATGCCATGTACCAGGATACTGTTAAGGAAAAAGTCAACAGTATCCAAAATGTGGCTGAGAGCTCAAAAACATCTGCTCCATGTCCTCAAATTTTCCAGTGCCAGGCACATCATCCTATTGTCTGACCAGGAAGGCCAAGAGAACTTCAACCAGAATATGTGTACAAAGGAAAGTGAGGACTGTCAGGGTAACCCTCAAAGGGCTGAGGAGGGTAATGAGGCAAAGGGGTGCCTGTGGGAGAGTTGTGTTGTGGAACAGAATGATGGAAATGAGGAAATCACAAGTTGTTTAGATAAACAGCACCACGGCGAGAAGGGTTAAGAAAGGAGAGAACATGTTAAACAGAGCCTTGGGAGGACACAGGCAAAGGATGGATATTCATAGTGGGGCACCAGAGACTGAAAGATTGAGATATGTGAGTACAGTGATACAGAGGGACTGATGGGCACAAAGTGAGTGATGATGTGGGAGGTATTTGACAGTGTCAGGAAAATTCCCCTGTGGGTAAAATAAACACAGCCACAGTTACAAAATGCCATCAGCCTTAGATAAATTAGTAAGCATGGAGCCCGGGAAAAAATGTTTTAGCTCTCTATAATCTACCTTCTTTCCATGATTATTTCTGCTCCTAAAGATTGCCTGAAACTCTCACTATAAACAGATGAAGAGATGGAGCATCTCTCTTATGAGGAAAGCTTGAAACAATTGGGATTGTTCAGCCTGAAGAAGAGAAGCTTCGGGGTGATCTAATTGTGCCCTTCTGGTACCTGAAGGAAACTTACAAGAAAGATGGAGAGAGATTATTTACAAGGGCCTGGATTGACAGGACAAGGGAGAATGGCTTCAAACCAAAAGAGAGGAAGTTTAGATTGGATATTAGGAGGAAGTTCTCCCCTGTGAGGGTGCTGAGGCCCTGGCACAGGATGCCCAGAGAAGCTGTGGCTGCCCCATCCCTGGAAGTGTCCAAGGCTAGGTTGGATGGGGCTTGGAGCAACCTGGGATAGTGGAAGATATCCCTGCCTATGGCCAGGGGATGGGTCAAAATAGTTTTTAAGGTCCGTTCCAATGCAAACCATTCCATGATTCTACAGTTCATGACCTGTTAAGGCAAACCAGATTTCCCACTTCTTCCCAAGAGTTAGGAGCCTCAGCACTGTCCCACCAGCCAGTGTGGCATTGACCTTCCAACCTACTTCACCACAACCTCCTCTAGGTATTAACTAGGGCCACGTGTAGCTATTAAAGTATTTTGAAAACGTTTGGTTTTATTCTTTATTCCTAGAGTTGTCTGGGCCTGCACAGAACCATCTGCTGTTATTTCTGCGAGCGACAACAGCTCGGTATGAAGTCGGAGGCCATATTTCGCTATTTAGCGATCAGCGCTATGGCCCTTGGCGAGAGAGCTCTGGAGAGCACACTCCGGACACGGCAAATCCGGCGGAGCTGTGCCCGAGCGGCCGCAGCCCGAGCGCTGCGCCTGCGCCCTGCGGCCGGGCCCGCCTGCGCTGGGGCCGGGGGGGAGAGCGGCCAGGGGGCCGCGGGGGCTGCGGGAATCAGCGGGAACAGCGGGGTCGGGCCGCCCCCTGAGCCCCGGGATGCGGCTTCGCTGCTGCGGCAGCCCCCCCGCCCGCGGGTTCGGCAGGGCCGGGGCAGCGGCGGCCTGAGGCCGCGAATGGGCGGAGCGGGAGGAGCTGGAGCCGCCGCCACCGCGATGGCTCAGGAGAAGATGGAGCTGGACCTGGAGCTGCCGCCTGGGAGCGCCGCGGCCCCGGGCGACGGCGGCGGCCTGAGGCGGTCGAACAGCGCCCCGCTGATCCACGGGCTCAGGTGAGGGGCCCAGGGGACTCCCGGCCCGGCCCGGCCGTGCGGGCGCTCCGGGAATGCTCCGCGGCGCCACGGGGAAAAATGGGTTCCTGAGCGCTGTCCCAGGCGGGGCGGGATTTAGGGAACATATCAACGTGTGGAGGGGTGCGAGGAAGCCTAGGGAGACGTGCTTTGGTTTTACTGAAACGCTTTGTTTTCACCGAGGTCTCCTGTGTATTCCAGAGAAACACGATCCGCAACGTCAGAGTTGTGCCTGTTGTTACACATCGAATAACAGTCGTGATGATTTCTGTAATGGATCAAGTCTGAGCAAAATAAATCACTGCTCTGTGTATGATTAAAACAGTAAATGCTTTCGGAACAATCAGGCAAATTTGGTCAGGAAGGTCACTTCATGGGACCTTGACATAAGTTTTACATTTAGTGTAAAACACTGTCAGGTGTCCAGGAATTTTCCTGGGTGATACTAATTTCTGTAGTATGCATTACTGGGAGAAATGCATTGTGTTGTACAGAGAGTTGTGCTTGGATATTGCCACTAGCCTGTGACAGGTGTGTTTGCAGGAGGGTTGGGTGTTTGCCAGGTCTGGCTCTCTTCAGCTGAAAGGACAGAAAGTGGCAATGGCAGGCAAGTGGCAATTTACAGGTGAAAGCTTTCAGACAGGTGGGGTTTCTTGTACAGTTTTGTTTGGGTAAGTTTATAAACCAAAGGGGTGTTTCTTGTCTCCTCTGGGCTGTTGAGAAGTTGGGAGATGCCCCATCTGCAACGTGGTGTGGCTTGCATCCATCTGTAAGGTGGTCCATGTGCTGCTGTTAGTGGTATGTCTGCATTTTGCGAGAGCATATTGGCAATATGTTTAATAAAGCATATTATATTACATGATAAGTACTTCCTGGTGGTTTGATTTTTTTCCCTGTTTCTGTAAAGAACTGGATATCAAATGATGAACAAATCTCACATACCTCTTTTACCAAAATGGTTAACAGTGCCTGACAGTTCAGATGAAATACTACTTCTTGCCTATCCATCATGATTTAATGTTAAGTGAATGTAATTGTGATTCTTTTACATAATCACGATGAAACAACTCCCATTTTACATTTTGATGCAGTATGGAAGGGTTGTGTATGGCAGCTCTAGCCTGGGAGGTTTCTGAGCAGGTAAACTAATTGCGTAACTGAGACAAGACATTTTTATGATCTCAGCCTTTTATAAATTGGAAATTGTAAGACCCTTGACTCTTGAAAAAAAACTCCAAACAAATTATTTAGTTCAGGGTTTAGGCACGTAGAAGGGTAAGCCTGAGCTCTTGCCTTGACACTGTGCATACAATATGGGTTAGATGTTCATACAAATAAAACTGAAGTGCCATTGAACTAATTTGAGGTGGTTGCAGTGGTTTGCCTGTTAGTTTGGAATTTTCCACCAGAATACTGTTTTTGCAAGATTGCAGCTCTTGGCAAGAAACTTCAGGTTTTTTTCCCAGAATGGCTTTGTTGGGTAAACTGAAACAAAAGCTCTTGCTCTTACACAGCTTGCTTTTTCTCCTCTGCCTCCTGTTTTGACTTCTTCATTAACAGTTTTAGTAAGGAACTTGGAAAATGAGTTGCCGTAGATCCAGAGAACAGTTATAACTGGAATATTTTAGATCACAGAAGTTACCTTTCACAGAACTTTTAACTCTTGTTTTTGTGCCAAATAAAATTGATTTTTAATGAGAGCTGTAGTTTTCTGGGAAAAGTAAGTCTGAGGTCTGACCAGTTCTGGTGTTTTTGCAAGGCAGGTACAAGGTAGGATTATTTGTAGGGTTTTTTTTCTCACTCTCTGCTAGTTAGCACTGAGTATTGGACTCAGGCTATGGTAATATGGGACAGAATTGTTCCAACGTGTTTTCTTGACTCAGACCCTGGATTTCAGGATGTGCTGTTTGTCTTGTGTTTGCATGCCAACCAGTACACTTGCACTGAAGAGAACTGTGGCTGTTGGCCTCAGCCAAAACTCGTCTCTAAACATTGTGTCATGGATCCCTTAAATTTCTCCTGTTCCACCTCTGTCAAATGGCAGCTGTTTGATCTCTCGTGGGTGTGAGCTGAGTGAAACTTCTGGGAAAATTTTAAATCGTGTCTGGTCCTATGTACTTGAGATTTTGGAGAAGGATAGTCTATGCATTTTTCTTGGCAGTAAGTACAGTGCTTGTGCCAATTGCTGTTGGCTTTTATTTCACAGTATAAGCTTTATTTGTTTTTTATTTACAGCTACATAAAAGCTGTCTAAAATTTATGTGTCTAACTGGTGTGTTTTAAAATGGAGGATTCTGACAATGGTGTGTCATGAAAGTGTAGTAGGATTATCAGTCCTTACAGCAAGGTAGTGCTGTTGGTCAGGTTAGTTTTAAAGAAATCGTATTTGTGGGGGGTTTTTGTTCACCCCTCATTACTAGCTGAAACAAAAAGATACAATGTGAATTCTTGTAATTTGAATTTAATTACAGTGTTACATTTGGATTTATTCACCTGTGCAGTTTCTCACTAACTTTTGGGCATGGGGATTGTAGGGTTGTGGCTCAAAATTTTTTTCCTAACGACAATAAAATTTAGTTTGTTTCTGCAGTGGCATTCATTAAGTGCTGATCATTGGCTGTTGATAACACTGGTGATGACATGACCAGTAAAACTTGTTTTAGGAATCAATAGAAGTAAAGATGCCTTGAGAAAGAAGTTAATTTTGTGTCAGATAAATAATCCTATACCACTTAAATGAATACGCTGCTGTGGGGCCTTAAAAACTGGGTTTACTGTAAGTTTTATTTAACCTTTGCTGGAAAAATGTTCAGAAGATATTAAATGTTTGTAGTGATAAGATTTATCAAGATGCTGTGTTTTTTAATTCTGTTTTATCTGTGAGATCGAAGCTCATTTCAGTTACTTCTTACAAGCCATTTATACATTTGTTCTGGTGAATGACATTTGAAGCAATATACAAGCAGCAGCCATTCCAAACATAATAAATCCCCACAGTCTAAACAATTCTTCAATTATTCTGAAGACACAAAATGATTAATTGAAATCATTAATTGAAGTAGCTGGGAATTGGAGGATGAACAATTTGATTTGCACTCTCTGCCAACAAACTAAAAGAGTTCTTACCTACCTGTCTCTGGAGTGCTTTGTCTCGACAGGAGAGCTGTCATAGCATTTGAAACTGAAGAGGTGTTTTTTGCTAGGAAGGAAATGGCTTTTGCATTTGACAAGTGTCTCTTTTCACAGCGATAACTCACAGGTGTTCCAGGCCAGCGTCCTGCGCACCCGCAGGAACAGCACCACGGTCATGAATCGGCACAGCCTGGTAAGAAAACTCCTACACCAACCCCAACAGGTGCCAAGCAGGAGTGTGCAAACAGGAATGAACAAAATTAGATTGTAGTCTGTGAAACTAATACCACATTGCTTTCAGAAACAGGGCACTAGGCTGTGACATTAATATGCTGTAGCTATAATGAAATGTTACTTACAGACCATTTGGCTTAGGGAATACTTGTATTTTATTGTGATCATAACTTTAGTTATAAAATAGATGTTCCAAGATAGAGTAAGAATGGTAGCTTGCTAAGAAAACTGATTATATAGCTGTACTGTTGACAGTAATCAATGTATTAAATGATTTCTGATACTTAAGAAAAAAAGTGCAGACAAATACTTCAGCAAAGGTTGCATCTGTTACAGAACCAGGATAGTTATGTATAAGAAAGATTGGTGGAAAAACCTTTCTCCTGCTGGGATGAAAAAACTGAAAGAAAGTGTTATGGTCAAGATTTCTTAAACAAGTCTCTTTCTTCATATTTTTAGGGCAGCAGCTTAGTGTAAATCTGTTTGTGCTTGTGGTCAGGCAAAAGGACAAAAAAACTAAGGAGAAAGCTCAGTTTATTGCATTTAATCCTGAAGATCCTCAGTTGTTGGGCTAAAAAGATGCTAATTCAGGGTGCCTTGCCCAGAACTTGGTGGGAAGTAGGAGCTAATTCACTGATGGGCTATGCTTGTGCCTGCCCCTCATAAATGTTGCAGTCTTCTGGACTTAACCAGTGTTCCCATCTTCATGGGATGATGTTCCTAACCCTTCCCTCACACTGATGTTATTAAAAAGTGTCTTTCTTCTTCACTTCCAGCTGACTAGGTGCTGACAAAATACATGAAATTTTGTTTACACTAAAAATCAAGTTTCCCACTGCCTGGTAGATCAGTGCCTTGTCTGCTTTGAAATGCTCCTTTGATTTATGATCTGGTTTATGGTTCTGTTGAATATGGCAGGGAGGATGGAATTGGAAAGAATCTTAGAGATTCTCATCCTTCTGTGGTCTTAAACCAGGATCATCCGCAGATAAATGAATGTATGATAAGAATTAAACTTTCAGCGTCCAAGACCCTAAGCAACCTTCCCTGATATTCTTCCCGTAGCAAAGAATTACATTTAGTTTTATGATGTTAGAGATATTCTAAGGAGCTAGATCACATCTACTTTTGTAAATGAAATTTTACGTAAGAAGGTGTTAAAATGTGCTTCAAAACCCCCTTCTTTGTATTTAAGAAAACTAATTCAAGTTTTACTGCAGTGTAAGCTGTCAGAGGGTTAAAGGATTCAGTAAGCAACTGAAACTTATTTTCTATAGTATTAGAAGTACAGATTAATTTTTATGTTTTGTTAAACTTTGTGGAAAAAAGTTGATCGGTGTTTGTCTAAACTATGTGGTGTTCCCTGTCATGGGAACAATGGGAATTGCTAAAATCTCTGGTAACTGGAGGTCATACTCCATCAACTCCATCTTCAGTGCTGTCCCAGTTGCTCAGCTGAATTCCACAATCTGTTTCTGGAGTAGCTTCTCCAAATCTCAGACTTCAGCTGGTTTATAATGATGACTGCAAGGGCAGTGGTGCCATTTGGGCTGGAGCTTGATCTGCAGTTTTCTGTCACTACATGTAGTTGCCAAGGAAGGGTCAACCAGGCTCAGTATCTACAGTTTATTTTCTTCCAGAAGATACCAGTAAGTAAATGTTTTGGTGGTTTTTTGCTTTGTTTTGCATGGCTGAGGTTTTTGTTTTGTTGCTTAAGCAGAGCAGTTGTATCTCTGGTTAGATGTTTAGGTGCTGTTTCAGCAGAAGTTGATGTTAAATTTTTTCTAATTTTTTTTTTAAAGCCGGGTAATTTCCCTGTTGGGTTCAGCATGGCCCCACAAGTGGCTGTGCTGGCAGGAGGCAGAGGGCACTGCAGGGTAGGGCAGAGGCACTGGGGCAGTCCCTGCTCACTTGGGCAGTGGCTCCTGCCAACCTGGCACTGCTGAAACTTTACCTGCACTGGAACAGTATCTGACACACTGGAGTAGGGGGGAAAGTGTTTCTCTTCCCTGTTGTAGTCTAATATTTCGTAATGTTTTTATTAAGCTTTGTGCTCTCTTAAAACACTGGAGATTTGAGTAGGATAATTTTAATAAGTGGGTTCAGTTTGTTTAGCAAGTATTCTTTGAAAGTGACAGAGGTTTCTTTTCACAAGAATTAAGTCAAAGGATGCAAACAGAGCAAAACCAAGTTTTACACTCTGACAAAGCAAGGATGATGACTTGTTGGAAACAAGATGTAAGATCCTCAGAGCTGTATTAGTGCATCCCACCCTGCAGAGGAACACTTAATTGTTTTTTTATATTTTTTGTTTAATACTGCAAGCCACTGTTTTTGTACATATTCTATTAACGTCAAACCTTAAAGTATGTGGATCACAGTCATAAAATTAGAATATAATGAGTGGAACAAATGCATTTCTACTGTGGAATGACAGAGTGAATAGGCAGGAATGCACTATTGTCCAAATCCTTTTCTCTCTGTGAGAATCAAGGTCAACTCAAGGTCTGCATTGGCTGGTGCAGCTTGGAGGAGTTTTTATTAGGTGCACAGAATTTTTGGGAACCCAGTAAAATAGTAAAGCTGACCTAAACTGAACTTTAAGAGTAGCAAATCAAGATATTTTAGCTGTTAGGCTTTAGTACTATGTATTACGATGTCTAAATTCTGGCACAAACGTTAGTCATCCTCTGTGTAAGCCTGATAGGCTGAATTCTTTTGTGAGAAGCAGGGTGTGATGTCTTCATGTTTGTTTTTTTAGAAGGAGGGTTCTGGATGCATGAAGCATTACTAGTCTGTGTTAATTTACCCTGTGAGGCAGCAAAATCTTGGTATTCTCCATGGCACTGATTAGAAGATGGTGCAGTAATAGTTAACTCAATGTTTGTTAGTTCTCCAGCTTCAGCATGATGAAGAGCTCTAGGAATGTTTTGTGAAGCAGATGAAGCCTTATAATGAATGATGTATAAAAACACCTATAATGCAAACCTTACTTGCTGAACACATCTATTTTAAAAAGATTTTTTTTTTGAGGATTGTCATCTTACGGAGAAGTTAAACCTCTATTCAAGGCTTCAGCTTAGAATTTTTGTTCCCTGAATGGCTATGACATAAATCAACTGAGGGCTGACAGTGTGAGGGATGGGAAATATATGAAAGAATATTATATTTTGAGAAAATAATCACTTTAAATTATCCAGTTTTGGGTGTGCAGTTTTAGATCTTAGCAATCCAGTGAGATCTTGATGCAAAACTGTCAATGTTAACAGAAGACCATTTTTAGTGACGTCTCCTCTGATTTCACCCAAATTGGTGAAGCTCTTGAGAAACCATAAAGAAAGAGTTTAACTCTTTGTTAGCCTTCTAATAGCTGATTTTTTTCACCTGTCAAAGTACTCATTTATAGGCAGACAACAATCCAGGAACCTTTTTGGTTTTGCTTTGTATTTTTAAAGGATCTATTGGGGAGCTTTCTGGATCACTTAAATGAAAATAAATATTCTGAATCACATAAAGGAGAATATTTATGCCAACAAATATACCAGGGGTGAAAACCAGCTCCATTCTGTGGGGAAAGCTGTCAGTTCTAGTTGCCTGGAAATGGAATGGAAGCCAGGCTGATGCCAATTAGCATTTGTGAGCTTACAAAGCAGTATAATGTGGAAATAGATACTAGCATGTTCTTGCAAGCAAGCAATGTAGGTTATATATACCCTGAGAATGTTATAAGTAATTTGTTTTGGTTTTTTTTCATTAGGTTTTTTTTTAGTTTGGGGCATCACTACTTGACTAGCTGTGGCATCCTTCCCTCCCTTCTGCTGTACTTTCAATTGTATGTGACTTTGTTTTGCAGTTCGTGCCATCATCTCCTATCCGTATTGCTAGCAGCCGTCTTCATCAAATCAAACAAGTAAGCACAGATTCTTCTAAATGAGTTTTTTATGGGTGGCTGGGTTTTTTTGCAGCTGATGTTTAATGCCCTTCAACTGGCTGTAGATTTTATTTTCAAACTGCCTGCCCAGTTCCATGTTTCATGAAGCAAAATCTGTCTTACAGCAAGAAGATTTGAGCAGAGAGAAGATTCTTAAAATGGACATTTTAGAAAGGAAACCTTTAATGTAAACCCTTAGGGTAAAGTTTCACCAAGTTTTTGGCAGCAGTGCCAGCATAAATATTTGGGGCCAATAACAAAGTGTTCCTTAACTTGTATTGGCACAAGACTTTTGTGCAGCCACAAAACAAGCAGGATAAGGAAGCACTCTGGCTGAAAAATAGTCTGTACTCTTCTGGCTGGGCTATTTTTCATCGGTATAATTTTCTTATCCAGATGCCTGTACTTGTGCTGTCACAGCATGAACGGAGGGGGAAGGGCAGCAGAGCAAACACTCGGGAAGGGGGGTGGTGTGGGGAATATCTGAGCAGGCTCAAATAGCTCTGCTCCCAGCCAGCACACCACGGGCTGAAATCTCCAGCTTTAAAATTAACAAGCTCAAACTCTTGTGTCTCCTTCATTTTGTATCTCCACGTTTTGGCAGTAGAATGGTTATAAAATTGCCTTGAAGATGGTAAATTTTTTTTTAATTTTGTTTTTTAGCTGACTACTTTTCAATGGGTAGGCTTGATTTTTACAGGGTCAAATTTAAGAAACTGATTTAATGCTTCAGACAGCACTTTTAGGAAGGGTATGGTGCCTGAGTGGTGGAAGGCACTTCTGCTTCCCACCTCAATTATTTAAGGTAGCTGCACAGTAATCCTGAAGAAAATAACTGCTTGCTTTCATTAGGTAAATAATTTACTGGCTTAAATAGACTCTGAAGCAGACAGGTCAGTTGTACAGCTCTTTTTAACAATATAAAAAAGCTTAGGATTAATATGTAAATATCATAGAATCATAAATTAGTTTGGATTGAAAGGGACCTTTAAAGGTCATCTGGTCCAACCCCCCCTGCAGTGAGAGAGGAGATATAATGAGAAATATGCTGAGAGCAAAGGAATGAACTGTTGTGGCTCTGCTCTATTACATGAAGTAAAATTTGGTATATCAGTCTTCTGGAAAATGCTTCTGCTTTCATGTTTGTGACATCCATTTATTAAAGCAAACAGTGTAATTTCCTGATTTGTGTTTGAGCATTAGATTCAATAGTTGGAATTAATTCCATGTCCAGTATACTCAATGAGAATCTGTGTGATTCACTTCTAATCTCTTTCAAATATGAGCAAATTATGACACAGGTGACGTAGGTTAGACTCTTTCTACTTATGATGAGGATTGTGAAGATGTTTTGTTGAACTTTTACTCTTGAATTAGGGAGTCTACTTATTCAGAGAACAGACTGGGTAGCATTCAGTTAATTTTAAGGAATGATGTCTGCTTAAGAGGAGATTGAGTCATGTTTATACTTAGTGTTAATGTTTAGTTTAATTTTATATATTTGATCCCTTTTAATAATATTTCATGGAGGTTTTTTTAGAAAAAAACCTCACTGAATCCTGAATTCATTGTGTGCAATGCACTGTATTGCAAATGAGATGCTGACAAGTGTCTAGTTAGTCACTAATCCATAGAGTAAGGTAAGAATCCAGCCGTGTTTTTGAGGTTTATCTGTACTAGTGTCCCTTTTGTAAAATGATATTACTCAAAACTGTACAAAGACGCTCTGGCATGTGCAGAATTTCTGGTTCATACAATCATTATTCAGTCTTGTAGCTACCTCTTGGTTAGTAATGAAAATAAAGCTGCTTGGGAAACAACCAGCTCACACAAGCACTTCTTACATGATGGTCTCTCCTGCTACATCTCTTTCTCATCCTCTTCTCCTCACTTCTTTTCATGGAGTGAGAACTTGAGGTTATTGTTGCTTAACCGAGTTGAATTAAATTTTCCACATGCCAAAGTGAAGTGAAACCACAGCTTTTCTGATTTGCTGGAACAAAGTGCTTTTTTTTTTTTTTTTTTGACCTTACTTCTTCATGTGCTAATCTTTTAGGAAGAAGGAATGAATTTGCTGAACAGGGAAACTGTTCGTGAAAGGTGAGCACTAAGGCAAAGCAGAACAGTCACTGCAGCCATCTGTGGGCCCAGGACAATACATTTCTTTTCTTCTTTATAGAGAAGTGCAAGTAGCAATGCAGATGAGCCACTCATGGGAGGAGAGCTTGAGCCTGGTAATGCATTCATACTTTAATTTGTGTTTCTGTCATCAGTATCAGGACACTAGAGATTCTCTCATGTCAACATTTCCTTTGATAGTTTGACCTACAGTTAAGTTGTTAGTATAGCATTGCTTTTGATCAGTAATTTTTTACACCAACAAGGCATAGAATTATCAGTTGTTCAAGGTACATGTGGGTTCCTTGGGCTGCTGTATCAAAAACAAATTGCCTGTTCAAATTTTCTTCCATGTTCTGATACTTTCCATGTAATGTTTAAGGCTTTTTTTTTTTTTAAGCATAAGCTCATAAATGGCTGCCTAAAAATTGTTTATATGATGGAGGATAACTTTGGCATTTCACACCAGTCAGTCCTTTTCTTGTTAAGGTGTCTGCTCATAAGATTAATTATGTGTACTGTTTACAGAGTGACAATGATTTTGAAAAATCACTATCACCAAAGCAAGTAGACTTTGTTCCAGTTTCTCCAGCTCCTTCACCTACACGAGGAATAGGGAAGGTGAGCAAAATGTGGTAATAACGGTTGTATCTTAAGTAGAGCTGAATAAATTCCACCAAAATAGTAGCAAAAGTTTAAGCCACCTGCTCCTTTCTACCTCAGCTGCAAACAAGAAACTAGAGAGTAAATAAAACCCCCTAAAACCCCAAACTAGAAAATACCAGCTGCTCATCTTGTGGATGTGAATTTCTGTGGAGTGGTCAGCTGTTATGCTGTGGTTAATAAGAAACAAATAAGTCTTTTTAACCAAAGTACAGTGAAATAAATCTGCATGAAAATGGAATCTGTCCAATTTTAAATTTTTTTTTCTCAGTAGCGAAAAGTGATGTCTCAGTATACCCAGTGACTGGTTGCTGACTTTGATACTGGGTTGTTTATTTCTCTGCAGTTAAGCATCAATTGTTACCACATGGGAGTGATACAGTATTTGTAATAACACAAACTCTTTTCCTCTCAGCAATGTTTCTCACCGTCTTTGCAAAGTCTGGTGAGCAGCAGTGGGTTGCCTCCAAGTCCTAGCCCAAGTCCAACAAGGAGATTTTCGAGGTAAGTCACCAGATCACATCAGTGATAGAAAATTGATGTAGCTTGTTCATAGTAGGCATTGGAAATACCAGAATTTGCTATATCCATAATTGATTTCTGAGCACAAACACAACTTCATATACGCAGGTAGAATTTAGATTTTACATGTTGTAAAACATTTGTCAATATCCTCATGTCATAACATTGGGAAGTGAGCTGCATTGTGGTATCTGTCTTCCCAGTGTAGTCTCTATATTGCTTTTGTTCACATCTTTAGTAATTGAATTCTGAGGGAAAGAAAAAACAGATTTAGGGTTTGTTACTCGTTTGAGTGATGTGGGCTTACAATTAAATTTTACTAGGCCCTCACAGTCCAGCCTGAGATGTAGTTGGTGCCTGGTTGAGAGATTTTAGACTGCCCCAGTTGTGAAATGATGTAATTAAACTTTTACTGCTCAGTTCTGTGCTTCCTGGCCTATCTTCTGAGGGAAAAAAAAAGGACTTGTTTTGGATAAGCTGTTTTAGTACCTATTTCTTAGTGGTTTCCACCCAGTAGTTTGTTTTCTGAGTATCTTTTGGTTCTTTTTTCAATCTTTCTCTTTTAATGGTGATCTCAGTGCAGCATTTGTCTTCTTTTAGCAGGAGAAGCCAGAGCCCAATTAACTGCATTCGACCAAGTGTTCTTGGATCAATCAAAAGAAAAGGTACAGTATTTAGGTTTGGCTAACACAGTAGGCCAACTTGTTAGTTATATAATATAGCTTTCTTCATAATTCTGTCCAGTTGGCTGATACTTCAGAAAGTGACTAGAGATAGAACATATTACACATAATGAAACAGACAAATCATTAAACTAGATTTTACTATTCCATAAAGCTTTTAGTTCCATAAAGCTAATAATTATTTTGTTCTAATTCCTCCCCATTGCTGTGGTCATATAGATGTGATAAAAAATCTGATGTAACCTGCTTAACAAAATAATAGATACAACTACTGGTATATTTAACTTAAACAGAAAACGTTGAAAGTCCTGGTTAACTGAAGCACACAGGTACTGTACATTTAAAATAACTCTTCAAAACCCAAAGCTGATGCACAGGCCTGGTAAGCACCTTACAGCATTTTTAGGAAATGTTTCTCTGTCTTCCTGCATTTTTCTTCAAGTCTAACTTCTGGCAATTTTATTGCACCTATTCTTATATCTTCAAGCTTCGCCTTTGTTACAGAACAGCTCTGGCTTTGAGACAACTTTTAAAACACATTCATCTGAGTTTTGTCATAGCCTATTTAAGCATATATCTATCCTCTCTTCTTCTATAGTGTTTGGAAATCAAAGCCAGTAGAAAAGTTTTGTGATAATCCTGGAGCTTGTTCTTTTTCCTTATTTTCAGCTTCTCTGCTCTGGTGGAGCTGGTCAGTGAACTGATAGCTGGATAAACTGAAACAAAAGGATTTTTCTTCACTACTGAAGAATAAATATCTGATGAAGAATAAATATCTGATATCTAAGCCTTAGTTAATAATTCACTAAACTGTACTGAAGCTTGGACAAAATGGTTCCAGGAAATAGTCTTAAAAATTTCAGAATCTGAATTCTATGTTCTACCTATGAAATAATATAAGTTTAAACTTCTATTCTGTTTGCTCTGTAGAAGTATATTGAAAGTAGATTTATGTTTAAATGAGTAATAATTTTTATCACGTTATCTCTTCCCAAAGGTGTGACAGAGATGGAAGATCACCCAAAAAGATTATTCCAAGGATCCACCAACATGCTAACCCCCGAGGCTACACATCAGGCAGACCTTGGGACATGGTAAATGCTGTGCTGTTTGTTGTCCCCTTCAGCAGAAGCATTACAAATATTTTTTTTTCTAGTAGTGATTATGCTTGAAGTTTTTTGTGCTTGTTTTTGTCTTTTTTTAATAGAGGTATCTCATAATGTTCCTGCACTGAAATTATCACAGCAAACAAGCAGCAATGTTGCTTCACCTCTATAGGTGTTGAGCATGTTTAGAAAAAGACACCTCATGGATGATGGCTTTTGGAGTCTGATTCAAATTGCAATCAAATATGAATGCTGATGCTTTTTGGGTTAATTGCGTTTTTCTTCTTTTCCCTTGCTCTTAGTCACAGAGGAACATGAGTCTGTCTGACCCTCCCTGGAGGGTCAGAGGAGCTGGGAAGAGATAAAAAGTACTTTGTTAAAAATTGTAGGGATTGGTAATATAGCAAGGGATTTTGATCTAGTATTTTAGTCCAAAGGTTAATCATACATAGGGTGTGCCCACACAACTGTCAAGGGTTGTTCACAGTATTTCTGTCTCTTTGCCTCTCAGCTGATGTACCAGTCATGCACAAGCTTTGAGTAGCAATAGCAAAATAGATGTTTTAAGGGTACTTTAAAAACATATCTTTTTTGCACACCCTGTTTACAGTGGGGATAGCAGTGTGGGTTCAATTGCTGCATCTTGGTGTAGGAGATGGTAATTTTAAAAAAATCACTTTGCTGCTATCACTCATGGTAGGTAAGCTGTGGTCACAAATTTGTGTCCTGTGAAATACATAGTACAATGGAGGATGGACAATTTATCATTGGCTCTCTTGGTAAAAAGGCCTCTGGCCATTGTGCTGGCCTGAGGCTTTGAGGATGGAGTAAAGCTGGCAGTAGATGGCTTGGCCTGGGACGTCTGATCTGTGCTCCATTTTTGGGTGAGCAAAGGAGGAAATGGGCAGAGTGTCCTGTGTGTGTCTGGAAGTAACTGCGTGTGCAGCTGCAGGTGTATTTCAGATCACAGGGCTTGCTGCTCCTTCAGAGATGCACATGTGTGTTCAGAATGGCTTTGTGGTGATTGGGGCTGGTTCTGGGCACTTATCTGAGCCAGTGCCTCATCGCTCATGCCCTGGTGTCGCTCTGTTTTCAGTCTGTCCTCACACGCCCTGGATGACAACAGGAGCAGTGCAGGCTCCTCCTGTGACTCCCCAGCTGAAGGTGGCACCAGCACAGGCTCTCCAGTGTCACTCTCCGACTCCAGATCCCCGTTTCTACCAGTCGATCTCACGGCCAAGTTACCGATGAACTGAGAAGCAGGACTCTGCTGACGGACACCGGGAAACAGGCGGGACATCGCCCAGACTTTCTGTTGTGTGTAACCCCTTCTGTTCCTCATAGGAACTTCCAGCAATGTCATTACTTCTAGAAAACTTCCAGAATAGTTCCTTGAGGAGGAATTCACCTTTCTAGTGGTTTGTATGACATTTACTACAATACAGAAGCATTTGGGCTGCAGACACGTTGGGTGCTCACGTCAGTCAGCAGGCTGCTGGTTTGCTGTGGGTGTGATCTCCTTGGCGTGAGTTACAAACACTGCACATGGGTCCTGCTTGTGGAAGACTTGGCTTGCCAGCAGCTAGTGTCCTCCCTGCCTGTGGAGAAGCAGATAACTCACATTTGTCCTCAGCCTAAAACCAGTGAAGCAGCTTACTAATTGTTTCTAGTCCCAAAGTGTTAGATATTTATATTTTTTTTCTTTTTCATATGAAAGGGGGAATATTGCAGGGAGTGAATTGATTACTGTTAATATTATTGTGTTCTATTATGATTGGCTCTTAATCAATTCTGTGTTCCAGTGGATGTCAGAAAAGAACAAATTGGTAAATTGTCAAATTTATATGTTGGATTTTATTCATGATCATGACTGCTCTTGTGACTAAATCTAAATTAGACGTGGAACATTCTTCTGGGGTTTTGTATCTGCCATTTGTTTCTTTTTCTTCCCCATTTAGATGATGTATTGGTGTGGTAGATGCTCTGTTAAAGGCCTTTTAATAGGGAAAATAGTGACAATATTTGGAACAATACATGAAATCCTGAGATTTTAGTATTTAATACTTCAGAAATGCATTACTTTAACAGTCAGTATTTCTCCTCATATATGACAGATATGGTGAGGAATCTTGAATGCCTTTTTACAGGCTGAGGCCATCAAACATTTTTAATCTATGTTTGATTTCCTGATGTCGCTTCCTCAAACAATCACATCAAGTAATTTCTGCTGTTGAAAACTTCAGATGCTGATTGGAAGCCTGGCATCTGGTAATCTGAGATGCTTGAAAAGTCAATGTGTTGAGGCATCCTGATCTCAACTCTGAAATTCCCCAACCAGGAGGAAGAATTTGCGGACCCCCTCTATGGACAGCTGTCTGGGGTTTTGCAGTGACACGCTCACTGGGGTTGTGCAGCTGAACTACCCCAGCTGAGTCCCTCTTTGTACGTGTCTGTGCATCTGTGCTCTGTGGTTTCACACCTTCTCTCCAGAGAGGTTAATAATGAAGCAAAATGTTTTATTTTTAAACGCTAAATCTTTGTAGCGTGTCATAAAGGGAGAAATGTATGGAAAGTTCCTCAAGTAGGAGAAAAACCTACCCTGAACTCTGCTGTGAAAGATTCACATGGATGAAGTTTTGACTGACAGCAGCCATCAAAATGAGAAAGGGATGACTTGGAGTGCAAAGACCTGGTGACCTGAGGGCCAGTGACCCATTTCTGTGTGTCCTTATTGTAGAGAGAAAATAGAATGTATTTAATAGTCTGACTCTGTTCTAGTTAAGATACGACATGGTTTACTTCTGGTATCATTCCTCTTAAATTATTGTAATAATCACCCTGCTGGTTGCAGTCCCTCCCCGAGTCCAGCTGCCCTTTGTCCCCGAGCAGATGCATTCAGGAGTGCCGGGCTCTATTTGCTCTCTCTGCTGAGGCAAAGTTTGGGTTTGCAGTTTCAGGTTTGTGCCAAAGAGTTGCTGTGCGTTCACTCTTCTGTGGTGAGAGCAAGCCTCTTTTTCTTAAAATCATGCTTATTTCGTAAGAATGAACCTCCTGGTGTCTCTTCCAGTCTTTGTTAGAAGACACATCAGTATAGGGGGGTTTAATAGCTGAGTGTGGGTCAACTTGTCTCTTTTCTGTTGAATATTTATGCTATTTTTCAAAAAAGTGCTAATAAATGGAAAAATAAATGTGTTTTGCTGTTTCTGCACTTTTTTAGATAACCATATTCTTATTTCCTTCTGGGATTAAATGCTTTCTTTTAAAATCAGAATATCTATTGTAACTTACTTCCACCCAGTCTAGTTAACATGCAAGTAGGTATTAAAATCTGCAGCAGAATTACATTGTTTTCCTCATGCAATGCTGTCGTGCGGGTCTGTGACAAGGAATAAAGAAGAATAAACCCAAACATTTTTTGATACGAGCTACACGTGTCCCTAGTTTATACCTAGAGGAAGTTGTGTTGAAATAGTTTGGAAAACAGAAGCTACTGCTGGCTAGTGGCAAGTACTGAGGGTCTTACTCTTGGGAAGCAGTGGGGAGTCTTTGTGGTTTGCTTTAATAGGGCAGTTAATCACAGAATTATGGAATGGGTTGGGTTGGAAGGGACCTTAAAAACCATCTCATTCCACCCTCTGCCATGGGCAGGGACACCTTCCACCAGAGCAGGTTGCTCCAAGCCCCATGCAACCTGGCCTTGGACAGTTCCAGGGATGGGGAGTCCACAACCTCTCTGGGTCAATTAATGCTGTTGGAGGAGAGTGAAATAGTTATCTATCTGTATCTGTATGTGTTCCTTTCCCTGCTTTTGCAAAACAGAAATTGCTTTGAAATTGCGGAAAAGCATCTCGATGTTTTATCTCCACATCACCAAGAAGCTGTGGTTCTACTCCCTGGAGTCCATTGACACATATAGGGGTTTTTTCCACTGAAATGAAAAATTTTGGAACCAATTACCCTCCAGAATATGTATCTGGATGCAGGGAATCAGGATGTTGTACAATGCACGTAATCAACCCTGTACTTGTCTAGTAACTCATGCTTTTAATATTGCCTCTGCTTCTCTCTGGGATTCTGCCACGAATGGCACCTTCCAAAAATCACACTTGGGTTCGGCACTTGCTTGGTCCGGTTGAAAATTATCCTGCAGGATTTGTTGGCAGTTAAATCCGATCTTGGGCCACTGTGTCTTCTTTCTTGACAACTGACGAGTGTTTTTCTTCCTTCCACCTTCTCCAGAGTGACATAGTTGCTCAGGGAATGTTGGTAACCATGCCAGTGCTCAGGGGGGCTGTATTTTTGGAATGAACCCTGCAGTGGTTGCTGCATTTAGCAGAGGGATAGATACTTCCCTCTGGAAGAGAGGTACAAATGCCAGGAAAAATGAGCCTCTGCCTCATCTAGATTGACTTGCAGGGTCTTCTGTGTGTTGCCAGCGAGGCGGGTGACCTGAATGCTCAGCTGAGCAACTGCCCAAGGTCCTCCTGAGATCAGTGTGAGAACTCAATCCTAAATTCTTACTTTTCACCTCTTTTCAGAAAACTTGAATGTAAATGATCACCCACCCACAGAAAGAAAACAAGTCTCCGAAGTCTGGTGAGACTGAGATATTTCCATTTATAGATATATGCTGTGGTTCCAGTATCAGTGCTGTTTGTGAGTCCAACCCTGCTATTGTGCAATGATTTGCTGGTGAAGTGACTGGAGGGACCTCCAGCACTCTATGAGCTTGAGAACAGCTTGTGCCCTCCCCAATCGTCATTTCAGAAATGTTCACTTTATGCTGTTGTATTCTTGCATATGCTGGAGTCATACCTCATTTACTTAAAATAGAGAGCTTCAGGAATCATAAACTCTTGTGAACTCTCCCTTTCCTGTTTTAAGCAACCTTTCTCATCACCAACAGGCAGATGGAGTTTAAGTTGATCCCTCTTCTCCTGGAAGCAACAAGTTAAAATGTTTGTAAATGCAACTGAATGTTTACAGCTACAGTACAGTAATTAAAACCTTACTGACACAGAGAGGACTGCTTGACAAGAATCCTTTTCAATAACTGGGTGCAAAAATTGTCACCTCAGGTTCATTTTCTAGGGGTGATAATTTTACCTGCACCAGTGGAGCCTTCCCATTTCTGCATATCTGGTGGGAACATCCTTGTTTGATGAACTTGAGAGCAGTTGCCAGCCAGCCCAGGCCTTGCTCAGGGAGTGCCTTTCCTCTGGCAGGGAGCACTCGAGGGAGACACCCTGCATCCCAAAGACACAGACCCCACACATGCTGAGACTGCTTCCACCACTGGGGCTTTGTGGTAGAAGCACGAGAGAGGAGGTGAAAAAAATAAACCACTGAAGGAGAATAACCTTGTTTGACTTTCAGTAGCTGGCTCGGGAGCAGAAATTTCAGAAGAGGGGGAGGAGTCGGTTGCATTCAAACCAAAACCAAACACAGCCTCCACACGCCTTCGTGCTGGTTCCCTTGTGTCTCTCAAGGAACTGGTGAGACATTCCCAATGCCACAAAGATTCCTCAGAGGAATCTGGCATTTATCAAATTTAAAACTTTTCTGTTAGTTTGGTTTCTTATTCTTTTATTTGCTTCATAAGAGCCATAGAAAATGCTTGCTATTTTAAGATTTCTTTCCATGACAAATAATTGTATGTACATGTTTAGAATTTTGCTGGATGTCAACCCAGGTAGGAAGAGCTGCTCAAGAGGAAGCAGGTTTTGCTGCAGGGACTAACCTTTGGAAATGTGGTTATCCTGGTTACTTTTTGTCCTTGTGTGGAGAAAAATCAAACCCATGATGTGCATTGCACACGTCGCAGTTTGTGGCAAGAAATCAGGTACTGTGTGGTCTTTCAAGCCAGTTTAAATACAGATGGCACTGAAATTGCTGCAAGAAGCTTCCTGCTAAAAATACCTCAACATCCTTTCATTTTAAGTGCATTCACTTCAGCAGTCCGTTTGGATTGTGGAGATTCCTGGCAGATTCCTGAGGGAAAGGCACTAATGGGTTTGGTGATGCTGATGGAACACGGGTTTCCAGAGCCCTACTGCAGTTTTATTTGTCTCTTCATGGTGGTTTTTTTGTTTGTCAAAGCAAATGCTCATTTAATGCCTTCATGTTCATACCTCAAGCCACTGAGTATGCAGTTTTCTAGAGAACAACACTCTCATTTTGTTTGTAAATCATACTTTACTATTGGAAATTGTATTGCTAATTTTTTCTCTTTTTTTGTACTGGAAACACAGATTTAAGTTCCATTACAGGGTGCTGGTTACTTAGGTAGACCTTCTTAGCAGCCTTTTTCCTCACAGTGAGGAGACACCCATAGCTGTAATTGTGGTTGTGCTCTTGCTTAAATTATTTCTTTGCAGTCTCTGCTGTTTTGAAGACCAGTGTGGTCGCTTTGCCTGCATGTAAATCCACATTATATTATCAGCATGGTCATAGAGCTTTGCAGATTTCCTAGAGCTGATGTGCATTAGCTACAGCTTATTATCCAAAGTAAACAGCTCATTAGTGTTCAGTGGAGAGCTTCTAAAGAAGAAAAAAATACACCCAAAATTGAGTGTATCCCCTTACTGGACTTTAGCTGTGATGCTGTGTCACCTGTCTGAGTTCATTGTCCAGCTCTCCTTTTGGGAGGATGCACTTGTTCTCCATGCTCCTTTCACTAAGGTAAATGGCTCCTGTCACCTGCGTGGTGATGGTTTCCCACTCCTCACGAGCTCCTGTGGGGCAGTAACAAGTGAGTGATGGGCTGCTGGCTGCAGTGAACTTCACTCTCCTTCAGTGGTTTCAGCCTTAATTTAATTTCCTCAGGCAGCACATCATGCCTGCAGGAGAGAGACTCCAGCACTATTAACTTTGGCTGTTTCTCCTTCAGCTTTAGTGGGAGACGGTGCCTTCCCCACACTGCAGCAAGCAGGTGAGTGCCCTGTTTCTCAGGGACACAGGAGGGAACTTGTTTTCCGTGGCCACTTGGCCCCTCTCTCTGCAAACAGCTGGCAGGAAGGTCAATACCAGGATTGCTCAGCCCTGCATGCTTTGTAGGACACTGTGTTCTCTTCTTTTCTCTGCCCAGAGAGGCTCATGCAAGGTCAGAGGGCAAAGCACTTGAGCTGCTCTGACCCAACAACTCAAATGCCCACCTGGCAGAGATGATCCAAGGTTTGGGGTTTTTTTAAGGCCTCCTGTACAAGAGGTTTTCTAAGGCCTGATCCTTAAATTTGACGTTGCCCTGAGTGTAAGTCTGAAGAGTGAGATTCATACTCCTGAAAAAGGAAAGGGGCAATGGAACTTGGCATTTATAAGGAAAGCTATTATAAGGAAAGTGAGGTATCTTAAATGTAAACTGACAAACGAGGACTAAAATACAATGATTTATTGCCAAACCTACTTGGAAGCCTCTTTCCCATTTAGGCTTGTACATACAAGCATAAGATGAAATAACATATGATTGGCTTTGACAGTTCTTAATTAGCTGATTGCAGATTTCTCTGGTTTTTTTGTTGAAGGCACAGTTCTGTGCATGGGCTTCTCTTGGAGCTGCAGCAAAGGTCCCTGTGGAGCGGTTTCAAAAGGAGCAGTGACCATTTCCATCTGACAGCAACGCCCTATTTTCTTCCTGGGGCAAGCCTTGAGACACGTCAGCAGCAGCAGCTCAGCTTTTCCCTTTGCAGGGACTGATTTGTTTCCAGGTGGTGGCCATGTGAGGATGCCAGACCTGCTACCTGGGCCTCCATTATCAGCTGTGACCCCTGGTGCAGTTAACTGATTCCCCGAGAGCCACGTCTGCCCCTGGAGCTCTGCAGCAGTGCACTGGGTCTACTGAAGTTTCATGCACTCTGCGATTCACTCCTCTAGAGAAATAGGATCATCTCAGGATTTTCTGATCCAGACAAGTGCAAATACCTAGAGAAGATCACGTACCAAGCCTACAGTGACTGGGAGTGACGCTCCCCAAAGTGATCTCGGCGGCGTTCCCACTTCCTGCTGCCAGCACCGCTCGTCTGAGATATCGGTGCCATAGCAAGTGCTGGGTAAACACCAGGATTGTTTATGCTGGGTGATCTCAAAGCCCTCCCAACTGTCTGCTGAAAATACTTGCCCATTGCAAGGAAATGACTGTTTGTGTTAGGAGTCAGGAATGGGAAATGACGTGAACACTTAACTGTTTTTCCTGGTGTTTCCAAGAGGTATATTCACTGTCTTGGGTCTTACTTCCAAAGGCATGCAGTGTTTTCTGAAACTCTAGTATGTAAGTACTAGAGGTATGTGCATGCATATAAATATACATAAAATCAGGAAATATCTTACAAATCTTGTGTATCCACCTGGTAAAATTTTACTGGTGCCCTGCTATGACTATGCTGTAACATAGTTTGATATATTCTCCCTCAGTGCTGAACTGAAACTGTTCTCAGGTCATTTTCCCAACTGGGATAAATATGTGATTCTGCAGTGTGCTGCAACCTCCCTGAAGGAGAAAGAAGTCAGAATTCACACTTCTCATCCTTATTGCACCCAAGCACCCATTTTATCTGCATCTGCTGAGTTACTCTGTGCATTTAATCTTTTTTTTTCTGTGTATTGCTCCTCACTTGTCTTGACAAAGAAGTGGTCTAATGTTTTTAGTCTTTTTGGTTGCTAACTTTTTGTTTCTGATTTTTTTGGTCAAGGTGTTTTTCTAAACCAATTGTTTCTCTTCAGATTCCTTGAAAATGACCACTGGCATCTGTGTCCTGTGATCTCCCTTCTCCATGCATGTGCTATCCTGCAGGACTGAGGCAGCTGCAGGTGTCAGACGTGCCTACAGTCACTCTGAGTTCCTAAAGGTGAGATTGTCACTTCTGCACTTCTGCAACTGCCTGGCAAAACATGATCCCGGTCCAGGGTCGGAACACCAGGATACAGGGGAGAAAAGGGTTTGTGTTGGGCTTTTTTAATCAGCTTGGGCACAACAAAATGTTTAGCCCAGCTGTTGGGTGCTAAGATAAGGTACCACACGGCACTTTTATCTCCCCAACTTCTGTACCATTCCCTCACCTTTCCCCAGACAGCAGCAAGTGAAACCACCTTGTGAAAATCAGAATTCAGTGTAGGTACTGAGGAACAGTGAAGCTACAAGAACAGAGCCCTGCAGTGCCAGGAAAACACTGACACAGCCACAAGCTCAGTGTTGGAGGGAAGTGCTGTGCCTGCAGCAGGCTCAGGCACACGGCCTTCTAAACCAGCTGAGAACCTTTTTGGTTCTTTTTCTTAGTGAATGTTAATGTTTGACTTTATCATCTGATGCTGACTGATGACACAATCCCAGTTCTTCCAAGAAACAAACTGAAGTAGCATTATATAAGAAAAAATGTACTGGTTAACAACTTTTTTCAACTTCGCTTTCTCCCTTTTTTTTTCTTAAGAAACACTTGGTTTTTTGCACGGTTTCTTTGTATTTCCATGCATAAGCAGAAAAGTGACCCATAACATGCAGAGGGAAAGAAGGTTTGATTTCCAAACTTTTTTATTCGTATCAGAGCATACTCTATAGACTTCTTACAAACAAAGATCTGTCTGTATGAATCCAATGCAGTAATAGCTGCCCATTTAGAATTAACATCTCAACAATGAAATGTCAAATGAAGGGAAATACTTGTTGTATGAAACAAGATTAATGTTCACCTCAAATATGAAACTGGCATTTAAGCAGGAGTTTCTGATAGAAAAGAAGTCCCTGTCGTAGCTGTGGGAAGAGGGATGTAGAGAAATGCCTTTGCTATTACACTTTGTTTGGTCTCTAAAATAGAAAAAAATGTGAATTTTGTATTAGTATGAGCTCAGCTTCCATTAATGCCACTTACATACATCCTTAAGAAATGAAGGGACCTGATTACACAACTTGTTTTTATTGTCTAATAATTGTGGTACAAAATGACCATTGCAAGAAATTATTTCCCCAGGTAAGAAAATGAGCACTCAATGATATACTGGTAATGATGATGTAAGAAATTTGAGAATTACTTCTTCACCTAAATTTCATGGTTTATTTCATAGTTCCACTGATGGAATTTTTCATTTTCTTCAATGATCAGTCACGACTCTCAGCCTTCTGGTATGTATATACAGAAGTGTTATGTGCCAGCCTCGGCAGGTACAACCACAAACCAAATGAGTGTTTTTACAGAAGACAGTTTGCTTTTATAGTGATCACGCACTGATGTGAACATAGACTAAAAATAACAAATGTTTTAATAAGGATTTTTTACAGTAGGCATAGATATAAAAGTTTTTTCAAATTATTTTCACAGGTATCACTGAACAATTCATAGCTGTCTGTTACAGAAGCACCGCAAAGTGCTTTGAGTCTTTCATTTATTATACACAGTTAAAATATATTACACTTCTGAAGGTATCTTAAATCACTGAACAGTTTTGCTAGCAACTTAATGAGCCAAATGGGAGTAAAAGGCAGTCCACATTCATGATGTGAATATACAGTAAGGTGTTTGACATCCTATAAACTCATTGCTCATGTTCTCAAAATAACCATGGTGATGAGACCTGAAAGACAAGAATTAAGAATTAAACACTTCGATTTCACTTGAAATAAAACTTTTAAAATAAAGTTTACCCTATCACAGGCCAGAAAATATGGTAAAAGTGCATAAATACATGCAGAATGCATTTATATATACACTTAATTATTAGAAGTATAGCTACAAATTTTGATGTAGTCAAAAATCAATGCTGAAGCGTGGTGCACCTATTAACTGAATGTCAAAGAAGATATAAATACTCCAGACAATTACTGATCTCTCTACAGGAAAATCTTAACATTGCGCTTTTGACTTTGTAAGTGTAACACTAGCACCCAAACCCCATTTCTCATGGGGGTCAGTTATGGGCAGTGTCATTCAAATGCTGAATCATCAGTAAGGCAGGTCAGTTGAAGGCTCCAAGAGTTTTTTTCTGCTTTGTGCATAATAACTGATCAAAGACCAGTTTTAGACAAAGATGTTAAGCTTCCTTGTCAGTCTGCAGAGGGAGCTTTCAACAGACTCTTTGTTGTGACATTTAAAGAGGGAGGAAATAAGAACTGCTCTGATAGAGGTTAAAAACAATTAAAACCAGAAGAAAACAGAAAATAGGGGCTAATAAACCTACTCATGACACACTGAAAAGTTCATTTTAATTATGTGCTGACACAGGAAGAAGTATAAATGTGCAGTTCTTAGCCATTGGTTATATTGTACAAGGTAAGGAAGGTAGATGGAAGAACATAAGGGCTTCCTGAATTCCAGCTTTACATAACATCAAAATAACAGTTTATCAGTTCTTGGGCAATCTCACTTTCTTGCAGGCTCAGATGATGTCACTGTAACAGCCTTTCACGACAGAAAGCTCAGTTAAAGCCTACAGATCTCACCATGGATAAAGACATTTCTGAGACTATTTTATTTCCTGCCCCTCCATACTGATGGAATTTGGCTACTTTATGAAGATGGTAAAGGCAGAAGCACGACAGAACAGAGCTGCAACACTGCCCTCCATTAGATCAGCAATTTATCCCTTAAAGAGGAACCACAGCTCAGCTATTTATTAGTGTCTGTATTGGTTCAGATGCTCCCACAACTGCTGGATCCTTATGGAATTGGATCAATTCCATCATCACAGAGGAACAGCAGAAGCTTCTGGAGAACAGCCTGTACCACTTGTACAGGGATTTCCAGGCAATAAAGGGTTTAACTCATTTCTGTAAATCAAATACTTCTCAAATATCATGTAGTCCTGTTGGTGTGGTATAACAACCCTTTCCAATTAAATGATCCACAATCCAATTGTACTTCCTTGTGGAACAAAGTGGTTTCAACTTCTCAAGAGCAATTGACTTTCTACATGAGCAAGAGTTGCACACAAAAGAATCTGTCCATGAACACTAAAAACTGCCAGCAAAGAAGCCAAAACCTGTCAAAACTGCATACGGAATCTAGAAACAGGTTCAGCTGTTGCAAATGTATAAAGTCAAAGGGCTTAAAACTCTAGCAGGCACCAGCAGAACTTGGAGTAATTTTCAAAAGCAGAGATAAAAACAAAGTGAGGATTACTGCAAGGTCCTGATCTGAGAATCCATCAGCATTATGTTGGGCAAAGAGCCACAAGTGAGATTGCAAACCACTTCAGCAGATGGACCTTTGTGAGTCACCACAGTGTGCACGAACCATCAAGAACTTGCACCTTTCCCCATCACTACCTCACCTCTAGCTATCAGTTTGGAGTTGCCTAGCTCTTTTCCTTTAAATCCTCATTTCTGCCAGGTAGTGGGACAGGATAATTGAGTTTAGTGTGACTGCTCTTCAAATCTGAAATAGTTATAGAGAAATAGTCATAACAAATGAAATGTGCAAGTCATCTATGCTGGCTAATGCAGGAGCAAGTTACAAATCAGGAAGAACTGTGGACGGGAGTGGTCTCAGGCTTTACAACAACTTGTACACCTATCAACTGCTTAGTAAACAGGTACTGAGAATGTAGCCTTGAAAAACACCTCATGGGGGCTGGAGGGAGAAATCAGTAACACATTCTACATTCTGTAGTAGAGTAACTATTGCAATGCAAAAGTAAGAATCAGCGCATTCCGTTCAGGTTTGTTGGTAGATGACTATTGTTGGCCCATCATCAAATAAAGCTTAAATTAGCATGTAGGGGCCTGTGTGCAATAGGTATCAACTCAAATCTGGTCTAAAATAGCTAATTTACCCTGCTATCACCATGGCTGCAAATTAAGATCTAAGCCAAGATGCAAAACAAAATGTAACGTGGTGCTTTGTCTCCATCCAATTTCCTGAGGCCTCTGGCAAATACAGGCAGAGTTTTCCAAACCCATAGATGTTGCAGGAAAATGTTTATAAAATCCA
>WEKY01046559.1:146526-156702 GCA_013390045.1 Picathartes gymnocephalus
CACCTAAAACGTAAGCAGCTACTAACTTTTGATTCACACTTAAGTGGAGGTAGAGAGGCACCAGGGATTCCATTTCCCCCAATGTAGGTAGCATTAGTGCTGCGACACACACTACTCCGAGGAAGACTGTGAGTAAACTGGGTCCCGATGAGGCAGTTCTGTTTTCTGAAAGAGCAAGACAGCACCAACTGTGAGGAAGATCTAAATAATATAAACATTAAATATTCCGCAAAAATGTCTGCAGTATATGGGAGCTGAAATATCCTCAGATTTTCCTTTCTGCTCTGGAGTTTGCAGGGGGTGGAAGACAAGTCTTAAACACACTCTTCTAAACCTTCTGCATTCTGCAGAGGCTGCTCCCTATTCTGATGCTGGAACTTGTTTTCACATGACTTCCCAAACCCCTGCCTTCTGGAGGAACAGAGCCTGGTAGGCCCAGTTGCTATATATACACACTCAGGGGCAGCTGGTTGTCTCAGCAATGCTTGAGGTTTCCCTGTGCATCCTGACTCCATTCCTTGATATATTTCTTCAGTGATCAGTAATCAATCAGTTAAGAGCACCCAAAAGACCTGCACAGGCAGGAACTGCTCACACCTCCTGAACAAAACCTGCCTGCAGCAGGAGCACAGGTTCTTGGGCCAGATGAGCTCCCCTTCATTCTTTACAGGATTCAAGGGCTACACCTGAGCCAGAGTCAGTTTAGATGGCACAAATTAGTAAAACTTGAATCTTACTTTAAAAATTGTGAGAGTGAACCACTCTGACAGTCCAGTATTACCAGAATAAGGAAATGCAAACCACAGACAATAAAGAGTCCTTCACAGTCTTTATTGCCCTGCACTTTTAACAGCTGGAACCTACTCAAAGGCTCACTGTGTCATCTTTGAAAAGAGCTGTTAACATGTTAGCTGAATACCTCTAACCAAATCTCTAAGATCCATTGGAAAATAGACAGTGTTTTAATCAACTTCTCCTATCCTCAGTGACTAGCAATATGTGCTCTATTTTAGTTCCATGAATCACTTATTTTCAGGCTGCAGGTTACATGCAAAACTGCAGTTTCTTTGTTTACTGCTTTTCTGTAAGTAAGCAATATAATGTAGTCAACAAGGTTTTTAAGCAGAGAAATAGCATTTGGATTAAGACCAGATTGTCCAGGATGGCTCAAGACCTCTGTCCTGGAGCAACTACCACAGGAACACTTTGTTCTGGGAGCCCAGAGACCTCTGTAGGTTTGCTTTAACTGTGTATCCTACTAATACCTACTATGAGGGGTTTTTTAATAAAAAGTGTTTCACCAGCCAACAAACTCAGTATAAACAGTGAAAGAGATTTATTTTAACAACATGAACACTCTCAAGGAGGTTCATCTATTTTCTGGAATTGATTTTTGTTGTCCTGAAAAATATAACAGTGACAAAATAACAAGAATGTAGACCATCAAGAATCAGTTTAAATTCATTTCAGGTACAACTTGACACTTTTTATCCTACCCCTTCAATTTAACTGTCTGGCCCAGGTTTTCAAGACTGTTGATTCACTTCCTCACTGTGTGTATGAAACACACAGAGTTTTCAGCCACCAACTGTGCTCTTCTGTTCTTGTGGGACAGACAAAGGAGAGGGTGCAGAACAAGGAGCACTTTAGAAGATGTTCTGGCAATATTTCCTGCTCATCAGGAAACGGGGGATTAAGGGTTTGGAACAAACTCAGAAGGGGCATATGTTTTCAAAGAGCCCAAGGGAAAAAATAACTACCATCCTTTCACAGATAAATTCCCGTTGTCTGTATGAGAACTGCTCTAGAGGAACAGTGGATGCACTCTCCAAGGTATGACAAGCAAACCAAGGGCAGCAAAGGGTCTTGACTGATCAAGACATCATAAACAGAATACCCACAGTTTGGTTTCTTGCATACTGTCATCCTCAACTGATAAGGACAGCAGACTTACAAGTAAGTAAAAGGAATTATTTGAAAATTTATTTCTGTTTATATTTAAAAAATATGTTAAGTCTAGTCTTTCTAGTCACTTGAGCTATTCAAAACTGATTCAGAACATAGGAGGGATAAAAGATTTCAGCTACCTGGTTGACACAAAGTCTGCTCAAAAAAGACACTTTCAGACAGGTGTTCTTTTATTCGTTTTTCCTCTTCTTCCTTTTGTTGTTGTTCCTTTGCAGATGGAAGCAGAGTAGCAATAATCTCCTTTTTCCCTAATGCTTTCCTCTGGCTCTGCTCAGACACTTGGAGACGGAATTTATCTATAACACCATAGTAAGAAGCCCGAACATCTCTGTGACGAATCACACTGCAGAGAAAAACATTTTCAAACAGATGAACTTCTAAGAAGCATGTCTGTTGTGGAATTACATCCTATATCACAAAGTCTGCCCTCTGTCTCTCCCCCCCCAGATAAACTGGAACAATCCAGACCTCCATTACCTCCCTCATCTCTCGGTGCTGTTGAAGAATTGATCTTACCTCCTCTCTCCTCTACATATGTTTGCTTTAATTCCCAAAAATAAATGCTCCTGGCCAAACAGGACAGTTAAGTCTTTATCTCAAGCCATCTTTGCTCCAGTCTGAGGCCCAGCTGCCAATTGATGAAACAGTAATTATCCGAAAAATGCCTCCTCCTCTGTATCAAAGTTGTTTGATATTGGCCAATGATTTTAAAAGGTATTGAGGGGCTGGAGTGGACAGGGAAGGAAAGGAGTTGGACGCATGTTTGGCAAGTAAAAGTCCAGCTTCTTGAGGAAACCAGGATCAAAGCTTTACAATTCTATTTTCTCAGAAGCAAAACTCATTCCTTCTATAGACAAGAGTCAGCTGGGGATTTTCAAAATCAGAAACCCACCATTGAGAGGATGTTTGGAACCTATAAAAAGTACAGCTTTAAAATACCACTGATCAATGGCAAAACAGACCTCTGAGCAGTGCTGTGCTCAACTGCCTCCTCTCTGCATTCATGATTCATCATGAAAATACATATCTAGCACTGAAAAGCTACAACACTTAGGTTTTGAAGTGGTTATCAGCTCTTAGGGTAAATAAGGATTTCAACTATTTTTCCAGCTGTTTCTTGTGAAAGGTTATTCTAAGCTTCCACGATAACAGCAGCTAATCTGAAGAAGGTTGCTATCTCATGAGGGGAAAAAAAATGACTGTACCCTTAGTACAGGATAGTAGTCTTAAAATTGCTTCAAGAAACCAATCCTTGTGATAATATACACAATAAAACGCTGCAAGAAATGGATTTTTGTTTTTCAGTCTTCATTTAAAGGAACTATATCACATCAAGATATCTACAAGCATTAGCACATAGCCAGTGCTTGCAACTGGTATTTAGTTTGAATAGACTATTCAACACAGAAACAGAGACCGAGTCATCCCCTCAGCAAGAGGGCTGCAGTGATGTTTTACGTCACTTCAGAGGCAAAGGCGTGTGCCTATGACAGGCTTTCAGCAAGTGGAGTGTTGGCCGGGCAACTGCCTTCACTAAAACAAAAGGCTTTTTCCCCCCACAACCCTAACTCATACAGCTCTCAGCATATCAGCATAGCTCATCAAATCTGATTTCGTCCTTTAATGCTTCCTTTTAAATTGGTGTTCCTACTCCTAGTACCATGGTACTAACTACCAACCTAAAGAGAATCTTTACATATCACTGTGCTAGGAGAACATGTATCTGCTGCCAAGCAAGGAGGTATTTTCTGCAGACCCTTATAAACAGATACATTCTCCTGTTTCTTTTTAGAGATCATTGCATAATTGGAAGCTCTGTAGAATATCTGTTTATCTGGCAAATGGCCACACTGGCATAGTACTGCTCATACCCTAGCAGTAAACACTGTCCTTAGACAGCAACCACTGGAATGGGATGGGGGGTTTTGCTGCACAAAAAAATCCCCTTGGAACATGTGTATGTCTTATTTTCCTTTATTTAATAAAACCCATTTGTTTAACCAAATATACAAACTTGTGTAAATGTCTGCTAAAGAATGGAATAGCTCACTGGTACACTAGTATATTCTCACCCATTTTGTTCCATTTTTAGCACTGTTGCCCCTGCTCACCGAAACTTTCTAGTTCCATGATTTAAATTTCCTTTCTATTTGGTGAGTCCTTGGAATTTTTCAAATTTCACCTAAGGGAAACAGTCTAAAGCGCCATCCCCCAAGCACAGTTATTATTTATCTGACAAAACGTTTTTGTATATGGCCATTTGTTAGCCAGAGATTCCAGGTGGTGTTTTGGAAAATGTCTATTCAAAAAGTTCAGTCTGCTCTTCTAGGTACTTTTGACTTTCTTCAGCTGTATCTGTACATCAGCAAAGAAGTAATGTGGCAAATACAAGATAAAAACAGTTGGTCTATTTTAGCTTATACACCTACTCTGCTTCAGCTTTCAGCAGCCTACAGACCCTGTGCATTACTGTGGTCACTTAAGCAGCCTCCTGTTCTGAGTTACTGGGTTGACATCTGACAGGAGAGACAAAGGGGAGACACAGAGATCTGAGAATGAGAGGGGTGGTCAGGATGAAAGGTAGGCAAAACTACCTTTATTAACATGGCCCAGGAAAATGTGCTCAGTAGAATTGCATACATTTCCATTTTGCCAATCTGCAAACAAGTATTTCTCACCAACACATCTCAACCCTGGGGGTTTTGCTTTTCTTATTTCTAATAAAAAGGTGCTCAGAGGAGGCTCATATTACTCTCGCTCCTGGTTTGCAAACTACATTACAAGATGCATTTACTGGCATTTTACTTATGCCCAAAGGCAAAAATAAAGAAGGACATATCTCCAATATTGTAATACCTCTGCTCAAGAGGGAAAGAACAGCAAAAATCAGAGCCACTAGTATAAAGGAGATTAGGAAAACATCTCTTTATCCAACTTATATTTTATAAAATGCATGCCATCATTTACAACCTCTTAAATAATAAAAGAAATTAAGATAATAAAATGTTGTATATTAGGAAAAAACCCAATCAACTTCTACTTACATATCAACACAGCACTGAGGCTTCACTGCACCAGTAGCATCCACCACTGCATATTTATTTGGAGTTGTACAAAGAACTGCAAGGAAAAGGACAGGAGTGGTAACAAATCATGAACTAATATATCACCAGCTTCATCAACAGACACATGTAGAGACTCAAGTTTGGTTTGGTCACAAATACGATTTGTTACATGAATTATAATTGGACTGTTCAAGATCACCAACTAACCCTTAAATAGAACTTAACCTAAGAAACCCACCTTTGAATTTTAAGGCAAACTCATAGGGGTTATATAGAGTCAACACCTGCTTGTGTGTTGACTGGTCATCTGCATAAAATATAAGTTCTGTAGGAAAAACAAAAACAGGAAGATTTCCTTCCACTAACTCTGGCTGTCTTTTTTGTTGCTGCATTGGCACTGAATCCTCCTTGCTGCTTCTTGTGTTCTTATGATTTTGTATCCTCAGAGACTTCAGTTTTTGAATCGTTTAAGAATTCCAAAGCATTTTGGCAATTCTAAAGGAAAAAACAGGAAAAAAAAGAGAAAAGGCAGTAAGATTATTTCCGTAAGTCTATACTAAACTGAGGCAGTTAACGAAGGTGTAAAAATATAAAACGTGATGAAGACTCTACCTCTACTTATGTTCCTTCAAAAATATTGAAATAGAAAAAAATATTTGCACTGAGTTTTCATCTATTTAACACAGAGCTATAAAACAAGTGGATAAGCACCTCTCCAGTGTATCATGGCAGCATTTGAGGGCCCAGTCCATGACTAGGGCTGCTTATGCTGGGTCTTTGCAACACAAATCAAACGACAGCAAAAAGAAATCCCATCCTTGCCTCAGGTCATCAACACCTGAGAAACGCAAGGGCAGAAATGAGGAAACACAATGACACTGAGGCAGCAGGAGTCATTGTTTAGGCAGGAACCTTCCGTGGGGATGATCTCCCCGGATGAGGTATAACAAGTTAGGAATCTCCTCACCTAGGAACCAAGGTATGTCAAATCCCAGGGATTCAGAACAAAAGAATGGGAAACACCTTCATGTCTTGTTTAAACTAAACTCCCTGTTCCAACTGCATACTTACAGGCAATGAGTGGAAAAATGACTGGGATGAATAACACCAAACAGACTTGGGATTTACTATTTTATAAAGAGACGAAAGGTTTTTTACTACCACTGCCTCTAACCAAAGTATGATCATCACAGTTCTCCCTTTGCTACCCCCCACAGTTCTGTTTTATTTTGAGTGACATTCCAGAACTAAAACCAGAACCCATGACCCAACCAAGAAACAATCCCAAATGTAATTCATAAAATAAAGGCCAGACTCCTCAGCACACATACCATTGACTTAACACATGACAGAGAGAACAAAGTCTTCTCCCCCCACAAGAACATTGTATTTTACTGCAGCTTCTATAGGTTAATTATCAAACTGAAGGTGTCCTTTGAGGTCTAATTTTATAGTAAAAAATATTAAAACAACAAAAAGTTCCTACTGACTCATTAGATGTCACTTCCCAGAAAGCTTTTCAAAACCAGGTACATTTTACCTGTTCTCCAGCTCAATACACTGGATAGTTGCACCTTTCTAGAAATTTGTAGCAGCAAATAGCCCAAACATTATGAACAATCAAATACAAACGCTTGTTTCTGCATTCTAAACATCATGATGATCACATTTCCAAGCACCAGATACGTATTTAATACTTGAAACATGACACACGTTCATGTGTTTACTAAAGTATATCTGTCATACCATCAGATTTACAGGTTCTGATTCTTATTCACAAACTAAGTTTTTCATTTTATTTAGTTAGTTATTAAAATAGCAAATTATCCCCATAAAATTTAAATTCATGGATGTCTAAATTCATGGATGTTTAAATTCATGGATGTCTTTCCCCATGATCCAGTTTCTTTTCAGAGCACAGGTTTGTTTCCACTTCACTGAAATGCTACTAATAATATTCTGAAAACAAATCCCCAATGATAGTGTTCCAAGCTGATGTTCTGTTACCTTATTAAGAAGAGTCTAGAAAAAGAAATGGCTCTGTAAGTGGCAATTTGGGTTCTGAATGCTTCTTGGAATTATGGTGAATCCCTTTTGTATCAGAAGAATCAACAAACTCTGGAATGACTTTGCACAGCAAGTGTAAGTATTATTTCTTGAACAACTTCATGCACTATTGTAAAGGGAGTTTCATTGTTACATTCAAACATATTAAGACTATATGAAAAGCTAATGTGGAAAAATTGCCAGCATGTAGGAATACAAAATACCTTTTGATGCTTGTCATAGGCAGATTAAGAATTATTTATTTAAATTTCTTTTACCAAAGTTAGGTCAATGCAGTATGCAGTAAGAATATGTTAGACTCTTTGGTTCTCGTATCTATCTACACTGTGCACATCATGTGTAACAGAAATACAAGCAAACTTTGACATTAACAAAAGGGATTTTTTTCAATTAAATGTTTTAAGCTACCATAAAACCAACAGCAGGCTACTGCTAACACAACTTAATTGATTATATTTAATAAAATTTTCAAGTATTATTTATAATAATCAGTATTATTTTGATCCTTCAGTTTTTTATTTAAATACTGCATGCTTCATTCCAATTCCTGACTTCATCCCACCTCTCCAGTTTCTTCAGCTCAGTCTGTGGCAGATGTTCAGTGTCCAAAACCCCACAATTCTCAGTATCAGTGGAAGTATGGATCACTATGCCTATCAACAGGCTCATTTTTGTTGCACATCTGTGGAAAACAGTGTGCAAACCTCGCAGGATTCCACAACCTGCATGCGGAAAGCCACCAGTCTTAAAAAAGTATATCCCATTATTGCTTCCTTTTCCTATTTAACTTGGCTGGATGAGGAACTACTGCCCAAACTTGCAAAAGTAACGCCTGGCAGGCCTATAGTAGACACATCTGCTGACACAGCAGTGTCACTCAGGGTATAAATTCCTGGATTCCTAAGAAAGCAACCAGCATCCTTTTTGAGACAACAATTTCAGCTTGCTGGGACATCTCACCAAGTGACAGCAGTAAAAGCACTTCTCCCAAAGACTGATAGATAAACCACACGTATGCTAGAGAGATGAGTTTAGTATCGATACTCTTGATAAGAGCACACCTTTCCCACCAACAAGAAACTGCTAACACTTTTACAGAGAAAGTTTTTATCACCACAACTTCTCTGCCCAGATTAACCCCACAGCAGCTCTAATAGTGAGAATAAGGTCACGTACCCCGGACAGCTCGCGAACAGAAACTCGGCTGCCGCTCTTCTGCACCTCCACTGCACCACAACCACCACATTTTGTGGTCAATAGTCACCACGATTACTTGCAGGACATAAAAGTAAGCACAAGCAAATCTGTCCCAACCCAGGATCTGTGGTCTTAGGCCTGCGATTTGCACTGCACAGATGGGCTTCTCACAGCAGCACCGATAAAATTCCCGCAGGAGCAGGGATCTGTGAGAGGTAACACTCACCAGGGCCAGCGTGTAACACCTGAACAATGCCAACTCACTTCCCAGAGCCCTTTGAAGTCCTGACAAACAATTGTCACCCGTATTTTTTCAGCACAATAAGGATTTTTCCTCCGTGAAGTTACTAAATAGATACTGCTGCTGTCACAATAGCACAGATCTGCCAGTGTTTCCTTTGAAATCCCTTTCTTCATAAATTTGACAGAGAAAAACACGAAGTGAAACATAACTTCTCTCCAGGGTCAGAAATAACATCAATTGTGATTTGTTTTTACTTAACAAGTATCTGCTGAATAAATAAATCAACTGAGGAACTTTTTTGTTCCCATTTTAACTTCCAACAGTCTCATCACCATGGCTTCCCAGAGCATTTGTTGGTTGTTTTTCTTCATAACAACTGCAAATAACTCTACAGAATGTCATCGGGTAAACACTTCATTCAGAAGAAAACCCCTTTACAGTCATGTCTCCACACTGCTGTTTTAAAAGTTGCCTAATTACAGTGTAATCTGCTTCTTTTGTTACATCTTGTGAGCTACCCCCTAAACCTACACAGATCTTTCTACACTATATACTCAGTAAAACTGAAGCCTTTTGAGCGCATATTTACAAAATAAACCACAAAGTCTTCTTCAAAATTCCCCTCCATGCCAAGCTGAGCAATCACTTTAAGCTACATGCAAATGCAGCATGGAATCTGAAGCACTCCATAAACATTTTGTTTCTCCAAAATGGTTTGATGGCCTCAACGTGCACTTACGCAAACCAGTGTTTAAACTACCTGCAATTATTTGGGAGCGTCACCACACGATGAGAGCACAGAGCCAGCAGCCAGGATGGCTGGATTCCATCATTGCTAACTCTGTCACTGACACTCCATGACCTTGAGCAAGTTGGTTAACCTCACCTCAATTCGCTGACCTATGAAGGCACATATTCTGCAAAGTATTTCAGTAGGCGGATGGTCCCCTTTGAACTGGCAGAACTGCTCTGATACTTTGCAAAACTGCTACTGTTTACCCCTTCATGGGATGATGAGAAATGTCATCAGTAACTGTCTCCAGGATGCTTTAAAATGAAATAGTCTCAGCATTAACATGGATGATGACACGAATAAATCATGCTGATACTGACAACAAAATTCATTAGGACCGCATTATTTTTTTAAATGTTGAAAAGGTGACTAACAAAAGGAAATATTCAAATGCAACTAAGAGGCAGGAAAAGCAGTGAAAAATTAAGTAACAGCTATGCATTGCTTCTGATCCATTCTGCTACAGGCTCGCACGGATCCTAGAGAAGGCATTCAAGGGCACACGTACTTTAGTCTCTGTTTCCTCACTTTAAGTTTGTGTTTAATGCACTAAACTGTCTGATTTTTAAACGCGTGTTACACTCATTAACGCTGCGTGGCCCCAAACTGCCTCAGATTAACACAGGGGAGCACTCTTCCCCGGGAGAGCGACGAGAGGAAAGGCGTTCCGAGCTGTGCCTACTGCCGGCAGGGCACGGCGGTAATAGCACACTCTTAATTGATCCCCTTTGTTCTCCAACGAGCAGCAGCAGCGATACGGGCTGAGGCAGCTCCGCGGTAACGGCGCCTCCCGCAGCCGGCCCGGCGCCTCCGCACCACCCCCGGCCCGGCCCGGTCCCGCC
>WEKY01046559.1:157104-178493 GCA_013390045.1 Picathartes gymnocephalus
GGCTGCCCCGGTGCGCCGAGCTCCGGTGGCCGCGGTACCGCGGCGTTCGGCGCCGCTCCTTCCCCCGCCCGGGTGACACCGCTGGCTCCCCGGGAAGCGGAGCTTGTGCGGCCGGCCCGGCGCCCCTTACCTGCGGGGAGATGTTTTTTAATAGTACTTCACCTCATCTCACGGTTCCCGAGGTCTGACCCCGTCCCGGAGGGCTTCCTGCCCTTCTGCAGGGCCGCCGTGTGTTCTGCCCTGCGGGGTGCCTGGGCAGCTCGGGCTCACCTCGATGCCGCCCATCGCTGGCGGATCCCCCGCTGGAAGGGTCGGCCAGTGTCACCCCTGGGCTGAATCAGAATAGAAGCGAGCCGGACATCCAGGCGTGACCGTCTGATCATCCACCAGCACGGCTTAAATGGGACACACTGTCCTGTAAACACTTCCATGCTGTTACCTTTGTTCTTTATTCCTCTTACTTAATGTGCCTTCATTCAATTACACTGTTTGTGAACTTCAGCTCATACTTTGCATTATCCACTGTATCATCTTCCCTTGTTTTTTTTTTCCCAACTTCCCCTCTGTATAATACAAACAAATCCGTGTGTAATCACCACCCAGTATCATCCCGAACTTCAAGATCTTCAATGCAGCAAAATGTTTTTGTTGCAAGTCAGGTGGATAATTAAGGTTTATATTGAGCCACCCAGTACAGGATTGCAAAATCTTTTACCCATTACCAAGCTTGACCCTTCAGTGAAATGAACACACATCCGTGGTGAAATAAACACAGCAGCCACGAGTGTTTCACAATAAGATCATTAAACAATCCAGAACAGGAAGTAACATATTTAAAATAATGGAAGACATTAAATAAAGAAATTTTTAAAAGTGTATTTTCCAACTTAGGCAAGTTGTATGTATTAGCACTCACCTTTTTTCTGCAGATCTAATGGTTCATTAAGAAGTTCAGTCTTACAGCCATAAATTACATAATATTGTTAAATTATTATATATAGAAATTATAATCTTGTCAGAATTTCTGAAAATGTATGCAGTGAAAACTGGCAAAATATTTTGTTTCTTGATGAGTGTTATTCAGTTCAGATTTTAACATGTTTAAAAATAAACTGGAATTCTTGTTTTTAGAAAGATTATCAGACTTCAGCCTTTCAGCATATGTTCAGAATATTATTATGATTTTACTGAGTATTAATCCAATGGAGGGTGTTCCTCATTTTGGAAACCTGTCTTAGGAGAAGCAGCAGACATAAACATGCTTGAGAGATATTCAAATTAATAACAAATAGAATTATCAACTAAAAACGTAATCTAAAATGGCTAGACTTAAAGCACATTAATTAGACAAATTGGTATTTTCCAGTTCATCCAGTTCATTTACAAAGAAAGTTCAGACTCTCTAAAAGCAGGTTTTATGTCTGCCTCTGTAAGTTCCCAGGATCCAACTTTTTTCTGTCACACATTTGATAAGGTTTGCATCCACCTGTTGAAAATCAGGAATCGTGCTGGTCTCCTTCCTCTGCCTCCCATCGATCTCTACAGCTAGTGTCCAGGTTATTTTGTGGCCTTTAAAAGCCCTGCGTTAACTCCAATTTATTGTGAAAACTTGTACGTGTGCGGGTAGGACTCGGTGTTCCGTCCTTGCCGCTGGTGCCGATGCCTCGGGGAGCACAAAGTCCCATCCCTGACAACTGTGCAGTAACGTGCCCTTGGGAGAGACTCTGCCCATCCCAGACATTCCCAAAGGTATGCGGCACACACGGTGTGTGCCATGGCTGTTGAACCAGCGATGAAACATCCCAGAGCCCTTTGGTTTGGGGCACGCAGCAAGCCTGGCTTGGCACCGTCCCGCTGCTCTTGCCGTGCCTCACAGCCAGGCTCGCTTCCTCCGGGGGTGCAAAACGACGAAGAGGGTGAGCGCGGGGTGCTCAGTGCCGGGTGCGCTGGGAAGGCTGCTCAGCTGCCCCGGGGGAGATGGAGACTGCTGCCTTGTGTGGCAGTAACTGGGAGTATCTCAGATCTGTGGGAAGTTCTCTCCTTTATCGTTAGGTCATTGTTTCTTTTGCTTTCTCCTTTTTGGGCTGCTTTATTCGGGCAGAATAATTTATTATTTCTGGGATTAGAGGGAGATTGAGGTTACATTCCTTGTTATGATGCTGGTAGAGTAGGGAAAAGATGAAAGGAGAAAATGTGAATGAAGAAGACAGCAGAAATACAAATGCAAAGGAGCAGAGACGTAAGATGTAGCAAAGAATCTGCAGCAAGTTTGTCAGGTCACCTTAAGTGGGATCCAAGGTGTAAAAAAATGCCGTTCCTGCAGCTTATAATTGGTCCTCTGATTTTTTACCTACCTTAGAAACTGCTGTGAGTTACCTAAAAGTATTGGCTAGTCTTCTGTTACATAAAATACTGCCTGCTTACAGGATGAAACCTGACAGTGGAATGTGCAGGAATGAAATGCTCCTGAATGACTCTGTGGTTTTGGTTGCTGTGGTGATTATCCATCTGTTTAAATACTTCATATGGGAGATTCACAATTCATTTATCATGGAAAAGATTTTCTTAAGTTGTGAGAAACATAGCATTATGCCTGATTCCTGTAATTTTGCACACTTGATTAGCAAAATATTCTACTTTATCTGCCATGGCATAAGGACATGGTGTAGCATTTATAAATATATATATATATAAACAGAGGGTACCACACTTGGGTTCTGTGTTCAGCACTGGCCCAGTGGGCCTGGAACATTGGAACGTGTGTGCTGGCCTGTGCAGTTGCAGAGGCTGACTGCAAACACTTCATGAGGGGCCTCCTTTAACGAACCCTCCATCTGAAGAAGTCACATGGATTAAATTGTGTGTTTACAAAGTCTGATATGAAAACAACAAGTGAGCAGATAGGAGAGAGCTAAAAATTTTATATATCTGAATCTTACCAATGGCTCATAATGCATTTAATTCTTACTAATGAATATTCTTAAAGTGATGTTTTGTTTTTCTTGACAGTTCCCTTCTCCATGGCACAATGTGGCAGATCCTCTTTGGCTTTGAAGTAATTCAGGAAAGGGAGTGACATATCTGGCTTTCTATTTGCACTCATGTTGTCTTTCTGTAGAAAATAATTGGAGTTTTCTTTCTAATTAATTCCAATTTATTAAAAAGTTTCCATAACAATTTTCTTTTCACTTTTAAAGACTAGCAGAAGAAACAATACTGCATTTAAACTACCACCTTAAAGCAGCATATATCTTCTGACTTACAATAGAAGCAAGAATTGTTTAACCTAAATTGTCCAAGCTGTTCTTGTAACTTTAATTTACCAGCAAAAGTGTTTTGGGTTTTTTTCAACTTGCTTATGTGGCAGGTTTTCAAATTTCCCCCCTCCAGTGGCAACAAGTTGTATTCCCATTCCCTGTCACTGGGGACATACTTGTGCGTATTTTTTGTGTCAGAGGTTAGACTATTGGTTTTTTATGACTAATGATGTGGACCTTGGGAGCCACATATCTCAGCACTGTTGAGGAAATATCTAGACTTCTGTTAAAGTGTAATCCTTTTCAGGGCATGCCTGTACAGGAGAGTTAAAGACAGCTCAAAGCTCTCTCTGCCCATGCTCCCCACTGGCTGGAGCCAAGCCAGTTCCATCTTAGGAATCTTTTAGCTCAGCTCTCTGTCTGTGCTGCTGGGTCCCTGAGATGTGCCTATGGACACAGTGAGCACAGCATGCCAGAAAGCCACATTTGCTGCAGAACAGATAAAATTATTTGAGGAAAATACATCCTAAAGAGTCGCTGTCTTTAAAATACTAAATGTTAACAAGGGCAGGTTTCATGCATGCTCAGCGAATAAGGCTAAGTGTAAGATCTAAGGGATCAAGTCCCTTTCAGGTCTTGTACTGAGTGAATTTTGGCCAAAATGTGTTTGCTTTACACTTCAGACAGGCATCAGGGCTCACTTCTTTGTACTTGGTATCTTACGGTTCTCCGTGTGGGAGCTTCTGACATGCTGTGCTCCTAAGCTGTATGAAAGAAGCCATAATTGAGTCTTAGACACCGTGGTATTTATAATCATTTTGAAACCTCAGAGAGAACAAACATTTAGAGGTTTATAGACAGTCATCATCTTTATGAAGTGTAGGATCTATTTCTGCATTGTCTGCAGAACCCTGCTGAGAATCTCCATGTCCTGCTCATTGGAAAGCTGCAAACCCAGCACGGGCTCTACTTTTTTCCAAGGATGTGCACATACATCTCTTAGTAATAAGCAGTTATGGTTGTTTCATTAGACCTCTAATAACATCTCTATTTTATTTTCCTTTCAAAGATGTTTATTCAGTGTTGACACATATTTATAATACCATCTCAACAGTAAGAGTCTATCCTGTCAGATTTAGAGCTATTATAAAATATGATGCTATCTGCATACAAATGGATGGTGGGAGCCCTACAGACATTTCCCCGATTATTACTGCCTAAGGAAGCAATAAAAATTTAACATTTACCATCGGGAAACACCTGCAGAGATTAAATTAAAACTAGATTATATGCTTATCAGTTATATGTTACAAAAGCAAACTCTTTAGAGATTAACATAAAAATAATTGTTATCAAAATCTTATTAAAAGCTTCAGTTAATATGCTCCATTTTGCACCTCCACTGCTCAAGCATTCTCTGTGTGTGACTTATTGAGTCTTTGTGCAGCTGTAGGGAGGGGAGGCAGGGCAGCCTCACCGAGAGCTTTGCTATCGCCTCAGCAAATGCCTGCCCTGATATTTGGATTTGTTGTTAAAAGCTGACCACAGGTACCGTTTGTCCTTCCCTCTCTGATCCCGGCCGCTCTCTGAAGGGCTCTCCACACTGCACGCTCTGTTTCTTGAGCATGGCGCCAGGGCAGGCTCCAGGCTTCCTCGTGGAGTTCTGCTGGGAATTACTCTGGAGAGCACCTGTCCTTCCTGCTGAACTTGTTTTTAGTGTGGTCAGCAGGACAAAGACAAGGGATTTTAAAAGGCTATAAGCTGAGGACGAGGAGCTGCTGTTGCTGCTAAGCAGATGGTTTTGTGTTTAGTTTGTGCAGCTTTTGACATGTTGCAAACATACTGCAGAAAAGGGAGACCTGGGAGGCAACTGGGCTAGACTTGATCTCTGACCTGGAAATTCAAAATGCTTTTGGATTTGGGCTTTGCTGCCACCAGTGACTGAGAAGCTTAGAGTGCAGATAATCTACCTGCTCTGGCTCAAAGAGGACATGCAGATCCTACCTGATTTGCACACACAGTGGTTAGGGTTTATTTCTCCATCTGGTATTACAGTGACCCCCTGGACTCTAGGTGTTAAAAGCAACCTGCTGTGGGCATATTCCAAACTGTGTATGGGAGGGTACCACTCATGAACAGCCTGAATTGCTTATGTGAAGACCCAAGCCAAAATCCCCTTTGATTGTGGAGATTCTGCCAAGTTCGGTGGATCTGGCGGAGGTTACACTAAGAAGAGGTTAGGATCATTGTTTTGGTGGTTGTAAAATAACCAGAATAATGTAGTTTACCAAAGGCCAAACCCAGAAGAGGATTAGGCAGTATCAGACCATTGTTTCCTCAAGACATTTATTCTGAAGACAAATTTGATGTAGGGAACCTTCTGGTGGTTTTTTCCAAACCCTCACCATATCTTCTGGTGTGTTGGCACAGACTGTAACATTTAGTTAAGTGAATGAGGAGTGTTGGGGGAATCCAACTTAAAAAACCCCGACCACAGCTTAGGTTTATAGAAACAGACAAAATACTGCATAGACCTGTGGAGTGTGGAATGCAGAGCCAAAGCAGACCCAAAGAAAGGGAGTAGAAATGTCTAGAGTTGCTTTGCAGGGAAGAAAAAAATGTCTGTGCAACCATGGCCTAACATTTTAAGTAATAAGGGTTTGCTGGTCCAGCTGATTTTCACTGACATAGGTTAGGGAGTGTTCAAACAAGTATATCCAGATCAGAGGGGTGGTAACCTATTGCTGGGCAATGCTCACCAGCCTCTGGGCAGACTGGGGGAGGACTGTGCTGCCAATAGAGCTGGATTTGGGAGGAGACACGTATCCACAGCCTGGCTCCCAGCACTGCCACAGCCTAAGCCAGGCCTGCCGTGTGCCTCCCTCTCGGAACAGCTGGAGCGTGCACTGTGCCTTCCCTCACGCCTGCAGGGACAGGCTGTGCATTAGCATTTTTATAACAAGCTCTCCTTTGAGGGGAGGGAATGGCCAGACCCTGTTACTTCAGCACGAGCTGTGGACGCATCCCAGTTCTGTGTGGAAGCCCAAGTTTTGTCATTTTACATGGACAAATCATCATATTTAACTTGGAAAGGCCTGCTCATCCTCTCTTGCTCCACTTTCAGGCCTGAGCAGTGTGAATTATTGACAGGAGGATTTAAGGTTTCATTTTTCAAAAATGACGCATATTTTTGTACGTACATACCTATAGCCAAGACGTAGAAACTCCTTAACTGTAGTCTGAATTTTCCATCGTCATTATGCTAAATAATTCACTTCTGCTGCCACTAGAGGTATAACATTCACTTGAACAAATACCAAAGGAAACATTTAGTTGGAAACCTTGCCCATATTAATGTTTCATTTTTCAAATAATGTTTTTGATCTGGGTTCTTTTGGAGGCCTCAGCCTACTTTGCCTATTCCTGTTGGGCAGCCTTTCTTTTATTGAAGTACAGCTGGCTGCTCCTGAGATGAAATGCCACTTTGTGATTAAAGGGTACAGAATTGAGTGCTCATTTAAACTGCATAAAAAGCTAAATTATAGTATCAGTCATTGTATCAATTATCTGTGACTACCTCATGTGCAGCCTTGTACCAACACATTTGTAAGTCTCATTCCACATCAATTCTGGTGCAAATTTACATTTATTCTGAAATGCAAACATAACAAAATTTATTTTGAATGAATTTACTTTTCCCCCCCATGTAATAACCAGCTCTTGGATATAATCTCCCTCTTGAAAGTCATGAAAATGTCAGTGGGGACAAAGGTAGCAATGAAGTTCCCAGATTTCCTTTGGCACTGGTAGGAGAATTGCTGCCTAACCCAGGTTTTCACAGCAGACCTGCAGCACCTACGTGGTCTGAGTGCAGCCCAAGGGATGGCTCAGCTCAGGGGTGATGGCTTGTTGCAACGGGTCTAGATTACACCTGGCCACAACCTGGTGGGAACCTAATCTTCGTTTGAAGTTTGTAACCTTTCCTTCAAAATGTTTTGCCACACTGAGAGCCAAGCTCTGCTCAGCGGGTGCTGGGAGCCTCAGGGAGGTTTCTGTGGGCACTGCCTGCTGTGCCACCAGCAGCTCTCTCTTCCACACAGCCCCCTTCGCCTCCCCTCTGCAGTTCCCCGTGCTGCTTCCCACCTCCTCCTGAGCTGTGCCCGAGCAGCCCAGCCAGGCACCAGCACCAGCTCGGGAACGAGCCTGGGGACAGCGAGTGACGCCAGCCAGAGCTACAAACCTGTGTGGAGAGCAAGCCCCAGAACGGCGCTCCTGCCATGTTCTCCCTGGAGGACTGCACCCACCTCGCTGCAGGGAGAAGTGGAAGAAAGCAGGAAACAGCATCATGAACTCTGGAGGGACAGATCTCTTTCACCTGTTTTCTGGAGTTTAATTTGTTAGTTTGGGGAAAATTGCAGCATTCAGAAGATAAAGGTGTGATGGTTAGACTGGAATGTGGGCTTTAATTTAGAATCCCCTGCACCGCTTCATGGTGTACCCCCTGTTTATAGGCACTGTGCTGCTTGTCACAGGAAAATTATTTTGGAGAGAAAATATTGAAACAAGACAGCAGATGATCTCCGAAGTTTTCCTCTAAAATGAAATTTTGAGAAAATTATTGATTGCTTGAAGCATTTCATTACAGTAGAAGTGGGCTTTAGCTGGGAAAGGTGTTCCCAGCATAAGCGAAGCACAGATCCTCATAAAACTCCTGGCCTAGTGCAGTCTTTCCCCAATAAAACACTAATAGCACAGTATAGAGCACATATATATATTGCAGTTGGTGTATTCTTATTTTTAGTTTCTTTGTACTTTTTGTAGTAATACTGATAAATTCACCAAAGTCTTATTACACTCAAAATAAATATTTTACTAAGAGAAACAACGTACAGTTGGGATACTTTGGATTATATTAGGATAAAAGTCGATAAAGCAATACCACTGAAATTATAGCAATGGGGGATAAAAATTAGATCCATGGAATTTATTGAAAACACCAGCACTACTGTCTGACCTTATTTCTGTCCTCTACACAGTCATTAGCAAGACCATGCCATTTATTTACAGCTTCCTCCTATTGCAGGCCCAATATTAGGCAGTAAACTCAATTGCAGAAGTATTTTCACTGAAGCAGTTGCATTTAGAATAAAGTAACCAACATACTTTCTCCCAAAAATCAAGAAAATGTGTGACAACCTTGCATGCTTTGTCCACAGTTTGATAACCCTTCCCAATGATACAGTTTGGAGTCAAGTTGACTTTTATGGGTTTCACAGCTAAGGCAACAGTTACATAAAAAGGATGAACGAGCAACAACAAAAGAGGAAGGCTGGGATCATATAATCTGAACACCAGAACTGCCTGCATTTATACTTTACTATTTCAGTGAGGAAGGCAGCACTGGAGAGTGGTAAAGCTCATAACTTTAAGTAAAGGAGTAGAGGTTCTGCTCTCATTTCTGCCTTTTATTCCCTGTATTGCCCTAAGTCATTTAAGACTAGACTGCAAATGTTACCTAACTTAGATTAAAAAGGCAAAAAGTGTAGAATTCAAAAGAACAAAAACCAAACCCCACTTGTTATCAATAGTCAAAATTCTACTGGGTGGTGAAGAAAATGGGGCATGCAGCAGTCAAGGTGATTTTTGATGACAAAAGTGCCTTTGGCTCCTACCGATTAAATACTGATTTCTTCCTCAGTGAATGAGAATAAAATACTGACACCATGTGAAACATGTTGGACGTGAATTGGTTTATATGACTGCTAACAGTTGGGACTAATATTTGTCACTAAACTCAAATATTGGCAACTATACCAGTAACAGGAGAACATCTCAGTTGCTCAGTCTTGCTGGTTGGTTATGCTCCCTGCTTTAGTTTTTGCTGAGATACAAAAGTCTTCACTTTCACACAAACAAATAATTTAATTATTACAAGAGATGTATGACATGCCCATAACCATGGTTGGCAGAAGTGTTTCAATTTGTTATGATCCTAGACAGATCTGGGCTCATCTGGAGAGCTTCTTCCAGCATGATGATACCCAATTTTTATGGGACTTTCTTTCCTTTCTCTGTGAGATTCTGGGGCAGACATTTGGGATGGCTTAAGGAACTGGGTAAAGTTTGGGTCCCCTTGGGGGAGTAGCAGAGGGTCCCTAGCCCTTGAGGCCAGAAATTCAAACTTTCTTCACTGAGTTTGCAGAAATTGACTTGTTTGTCCTTCTCTCCCAAGATTCAAAAAGGAAGGAACTCTTTTGGAGAGGCAGTGGATTGGTCTCAATGCCATTCAAGCCAACAGAGTTATTGTTCAGCTGCTGTATTTGAGGACTGCCTACTTCTGATTTTAACTGTTCTTAAAGTATTTCTGCACTAACAGTGCAGAATATTAGCACACATTAATCTGCCAGGCTTACTGAAATGGTTTGCTTATAGTTTCATTGACCTTGACAGCAATAAACAATTGTGTTTCCAGAGGGAGAACTGGGTTTTTCTGAATGCTTGTTGTGGTAGCTCTCGGTTCAGGATTTTTTTTCCACTATTGTCCAATAAATTTGTTTTATGGCCTGTGTGACACAGTGACTGACGCTGAAATCCTCTGATGTCTTTTGGAAATGCGATAGAAGCAATTTCCAGTCCATGTCACAGGAAATTTGCATGTTCCAATGAATAAAAATTAAAATGAAAGCAGGATGTGTGGGAAGACCTGGTAGTGACAGAATCATTCCCAGCTGCTTTCTTGGTTGCAGAGTAATCACAAAATGAAGATTTTTACCAAGCTTGTTTAATCCTTATCACTGGATTTTGGAAGGATGTGGCCACTGCCAGGCGCTATGCTGAGTTATGTTTGTTCTGTACCTCTGGAAAACTCATGATTAGGCTCTGACCAGAAAACAAACCTCAGTGAGAAAAAACTGTCACCAAACCTGTAAAGTCCACTGTCTGCGGGCTCCCATTTCTTAGATGAGGTGGTTTTGCTTAAATGGTGTTAAGGAAGAGCTCTATTTGGAGGCAGAAGGCAGAGTGTAGCCCTGGCCTCTGAAATCAGATCGCACTCTTTTGCCTATCTGCTGGGAAAGGAGCAGCTGAGGGTAAAGCTTGCACACAGGCAGCTCTGTATAGTGTTTCAAGGAAAGCTTTGGAAAAGATAAGATTCTCATTTTGTACTTTGACAAAGAGCTGCACTGACTGCAGGAGTCTCCATGTTACACTCACAGCAAGTACAGCAGTTTTCCATGGTATTGCTGCAGCACTGCCCTACCTCATTTACTGCCCTCCCTGTTTGCCACATCACCAGCTCCAGGGAGCTGGGGTGCTGTGGATGTGCCAGTCCCAGAGCCTAGAAGCAAAAGGTTCATGGGAGAGCTTTCTAAGTGTCTGCAAGCAATGAGAAGAGTTCAGACAGCCTTTGATGCTTTTACTTGAAAATAGTAAACAAGTAAGAAAAATATTATGGTTGTATCTGGTATGCAGTAGGGCTTTAAATTTGAGTTTACTTACCTTTCAAGTGCTCCACATATCCCTTATTTGACCAGAGGTTTGCAAACGTGGCCCTGGGAGGGTTGCAGGGGTAATTGGCTGGCAGCCTAGGACTGTATTTAATTAGCAAGGAATGCACCGGCTCTAACTGCATTCCCTGTAGGAGCCACAACCCACAAGGCTACAGGTGCTGTCCTGCTTGCTCCTCAGGCCCAGGGACTGCTCTTCCTCAGGCAGGAGTGCTGCATGTTACAGCTTGTGCTGCATTTGGAAAAGAATACATTTGGCTATCACTATCAGGACAGAAGTCTTTCTATTTTCTGTTTTTTGCTCTGCCATGATGACAGGCAATATCCTCAGATTTAGGGTCCTGCTGCCTGCTTAGTACATGAACCCCTGGTTGCCATAACCTTGCTGGATTCACATATTTTGATTAACCATTTTGGGACAGCTGGGTCTGACTCTGACTAGCATCAGCTGCTGATCTTCCTGAGTTCATCTGGAGTTTCAAGTGATTGATACCTCAGAGAATTAAGCTCAAAGTGCACCAGGCGAGACTGCCTAGAGCTAAAATACCCACAGACAAAGCCCATTAACTGAAACGTCTCTGTTTCACAGAAAGTCTCTTTGGAAAGCTGAGGCTAATTTTTCCACTATTTTAAAGTGTTCTGCCTTGATACACTGTTCTGTTTTTTTAAGCAGTCTGGTGGCTAAGTACTCTTTTTAGTGCTAATTTCTGAATAAAAAAAAGTTAACTTCTATTTTTATGGTGATTTTAGCTTTATCAGGTGATTGTTTTCCTGAGACATGATTCAGGTAAGCTCCTGTTATGTGTATCAAAGGGTAATTTATGGTTTCAATGCGTTAAGTTATATGTTTTGCATCATAGTGGCTCCTCCTCAAGAACAACAGGAACCTTGTAGAACTGTGTTTCTCTCTTTGCTTGTTTCCCTTCTGATCTACATTTGTTTTTTTCATAACTACTTTTTAAAGGTCTGTTCCTTTATTTTGCCTCTATCCATCCATTTTCCTGCATTTTATTTTCTCTGCTATCTCTGTTCCTTAACGTGTGAGCACTGAGAAGACCTCAGAAACTGGAGAAGGGAAAAAGCTTTGTTAGCTCTTAGCTGGAAACCCCAAGGCACTGTACTGAGATATTAACCCCTGAGGGGCTCAGTCCACTCCCAGTGACTCCCTTCCCAGAAGAACCACACCACCAAGGGTGCTGAACAACTCAGGACTCCCCTGCCTTAGTGCAAGTGTACCATTTGCCTCTATTTTTCATTTTAACATGCTCCTAATCTGAGAATACAAGTGCTGTGGAAACCTTGATTCACCACTGGCTTGTCACAGATTTCCACTGTGCCAGACTGTCACTAGGCTTTTGTGGTCTTCCCCCTTGAATTTTTAATTTAGTTTCTTGTAAATATATACATAAGGCCTGTACCCAGCATTGATCACCCACCATGTCCTTTTCCCTTCCTCCTTGTCTGCTGCTTTCTTCTCTCTTCTGCTTTTCTGCTGGATGGTAAAATGAGGGAGCAGGATGTGTGTGCTGGAAGGAAAGGGGAGCATGCACAGGGAGGTGGCAGGAGGGTGGGGCTGCTGGGGATAAGGGACAAGCTGCCTGTCCCTGGCTCGGTGGTGATGTAGAGTCTGTGTTGTGCAAGGCTGCAGAAGTGTTGGTGTGACGAATGAGCTTGTTGTGACATGGGAAAGGGCTGGCACAAATTCCCACTTCAGTTGGATTTTCCTTGCAAACACAATGGGTTTAGCTGAATAGGGAATAATTGAAGTTTGAAAATGTTTGGATGAGAATTGGCATTATTACAGCTTTTTTTTTTTAAAGGGTGAGCATAATCATAATTGGAAATGTTTGTCCTTTATGTAAATGTTGAATATAAAATCTTTTATTGAAGATACTATTTTTAAAAAATTAATCTGAGTGACTTCAGGGTGGAATTTCTGGTTTTTATTTTTGTTTGTTTGGTTTTCCTTGCTGTCTGAAGTAAATTGTTACTTTCACTTGGCTATAAAGACCAGTTGTTTGGTTGCTTTTTCTTTCTTTTTTTTGTAGAAAGTACTGAATTATTATTGGGGACTGACGAGCATTTTGACCAATAATGGAGGCAGCTACATTTTCTACCCTTTAAATATGAGATAAATGCTACAATTAAATGCCAAAACATAAGATTGAAATTTTCGTTGATTTAACCTGAGCTAATGCAATATTTTCTCTCTGCACAATTATACATGTGGTTGCTCTAGGGAAAATGGGGGGAGGGTTGGATCGCAAAGCTCTGCCAGAAGCCTCTCCTACCGTCTGAGGAAGTCTGCTGGAAGATAGAGTCGGGCAGGAGAATGCAGAGGACGTTTGCTGCTCCTTAGTGATGTGCAACACCCGGGCTCACGGCTCAGCACGGAACAACAGGAACTGCCACGCTGTTTCCAGGAACAGCCAGCAGCACACAGGGAAGGAGGAAAAGGCCACATACTGAATCATCTTGACTTGGTGCCTCCTCCCGCCTCTGGGTAAGGGTTTGAAAACGCAAAAGTTTCATCAAAGCTACAGTGTTTATTTGCTGTTGATCACACTGTCCCACATGAATTTGTTTAATGCTTTTTAAAATCCATTTTCAGTCTCTACAACCTCCTGAGGCACTGACTGCCACAATGCAATTATGGATGGTAGGAAGGAGTACTTCCTTTTGGGTGTGTTTGTTTTAAACCTGCTGCTAAATGCCTTTGTTGGATGCCCCCTCAGCTTTTGTACTGCAAGAGAAAGCGAATAATTACTCTGCATTTACCTTCTCCATTCGGCATTTTATAGACTGCTATCATTTCCCTCTGTAGTCATCTTTTTTTTTCCCAGCCTGAAGAGCCTTTGTCTATTTCATCTCTTCTTGCAGTGAAGCTGTTCTGTATCTCAAAAAACATAATTGTGGGCTTTTTATTACTCCCCTCTTTTTTTTTCCTCTCAGACAAAAGTGTCAAGGAAACCCTATACAGGAATGTCATGGTTAAAAATTTATTTGGTGCTTCTTTGAGCCAAAATAATTAGCTTTTGGCTTATGAAAATTACCACAAGCTTCTGAAAGGAAGAGAAAACTTTGTTTTTGTAACCCCCTCCAGTTTGAGATTGTGTTCATATCCCAAACTAGGTAAGAGAATGCAGCAAGTAAACAGAAGTGTCTGGGTTTGAAGTTCTTTGTTGCCAACAAACCTTCAAACTTAATACACAAAAATCGAGTGAGTGCAAGAGACCTGAGAGTTCAGGAAGTTCAGTAATTCTGTCTGTCCTGAGCAAGGTCGGCAGCACTAACAGGATGCAGCAGCTCTAGAGAGAGTGGGGCTATTTTACTCTACTTAGTCCAGAATAAGCACAGTATCTTCTATTATGTCTAAATCTGAAGGGACAGAGGAGTAAAAGAGAGCACATTTTTATTTTAAGTTTCTGTGTTCCTATCTGGCACAAATACTCCATCTGAGAGAGACAAATGCAGATGTCTCCAGATCTGAGCACAACCATCTGCAGGGAACACCTCTGCTGTCCTTTCAGTCTGTCAAAGTCACAAAGCTCTTCCACTTTGTGCCCTTTTTCCCTACCTTGTCGCATTTGAGCTGACTCTTGAAGACTGCACACCTACTTCTTGCTTCCTGCTGTGTTTCAGTTCTTTGGATTTCCCATCTGCGCTGTGCCGCTGGCAGTGCTGCTGCCCTGCACTGACTCCTCTTGCCATCTCCTCTTTCCGTGCCCCTACAGAGAGAGCTGCTCTCACCAGATGAGGTTGTGTCCCTGCATAAGGTCTTCCTGGAAACTTGTTTCTTCCAGATACCTTAGGAGGTGAGCTTTCACTTCCTCTTCTTCATTATCTATCTATAAAAAAAAAACCAAACAACCAAAACCCAAAAAAACAAACCAAAAAAAACCCAAACAAAAAACCCCAATAAAGAATTAAAATATCTTTGTTTTGTTTCCCCATGCACTTGCTTCTTGCTGAGTTTCCTGCTAAGCTCCCAGTGCTGCTCGGGCCTTTCGCTCCTGTCCTGCCTCGTTTTCTTGTTACCACCCACTCATTAGATCATGGCTGAAATTAGCTGGTGAGAACTACAGGGCAGGGAGGATTCCTCTTGCCTCTGTAGTGAGGGCTTGATATAGCTTTAAGTGGTTTAAAAAAATTAGTGAAAACAACAAAATAAGCGCTTCTACAACTGGGGAAACCAAGGCAGGAAGGCTGGGTACGCATGGAAAATGCTGGTGAAGGTCTATAACAGAACCACCCAGAGCTCACGTGGCACCAAAGCCTTGTGTTCCAAGTAGATCATTCTGTTTGCTTTTGTAACTGTCTTTAATGACAAATAGTCTTTAGGATTAAATATGGGATTCCTTTGGGGGAAAAAATATTTTGTGAAAATTGCTTATGGTAAAATGTAATGCTTTTATGGCACAGTGTTTTCACTATAGTTTTTGGGTGTTTGGGGGAATTAAATAATAAACATACTCATGTCATAGAAGTGTTTGGTTTCAGTAAGATGATGATCTGTTAAGGATATGTTGGAAATGTTAATATTAATCCCTAAATTATAATAATATTTCCTGTTTGGGTCCAGTAAGTTACTTTAGGTGCCTTCAGCACAGACTTAACATCCCATGGAGTGGTGTCCCATCAATATCTTGGAGCCTGTCCCTAACTTTTTTTTTTAAAAGACAAGGTGCCATACCAGTGAGGGACAGTGGGAGCTCCCTGTGCAGTGAAATGATGGTGAGGGGTGAAAGGTGACTTGCTGAGCTGAAATCAGAGCGCTGAGTCTTCCAGCAGGGCCTGGTCTGCTTTGGATCAGGCACAAGCAGCATGTGGAGTGCAGTCAGGTTAGCTAAACTCTCTCTGTGGGAGATACTTTGAACTCTGCAAGGGAGAATTTCTGTTGCAGGCAAGCCATGTATATAGTAAAAAATCATAACTGTATCCAGAAAAGAAACAGTGAAGTGTGGCTTTTGCTTTATGATAAATCCTGTCAGTTCAGAGCAGGTCCCCAGCCCACGAGGATTCTTTGCCATAAAATAAATGCTGATAGGTAATAGATGAAACAGTGTGAACTTCTCACTTGGTGGTACAAATCTGTATAGCATAGCCTGGGAAAATGACTGTCCTAACCAGTCCCTGTTGGCTTCAGTCTATTTAAACATATGTATTTTCAAGTTTCAGTTCTGGTAATTATATGATGCTTTTATGACTCTTCCTCACGGAACCCAGGCAGAAGGATGTAGTTTTCCTCAGAAGTGGCAATTTTTCAGTCTGTCTTTATATTTTACATTGTAAAATGTAATAAAATCTAAATCCTGCCACTTTGCGCATTCTTTTACTTCATATTATTTCATATTGTTGCTTTCCACATTGGTAATACTCTGGATATTTTTTTTCAATTTTCTTTTTTTTTTTTTAAATGCCTTTCATCCAGAGATCCCAAGCTGATTTGGCCTGATTCCCGGGTACAGCTTAGCAACACTTAGCATAAGACCAGTAAAAGAAAGTAACAGGGAATTTCACACAGTTCTTGGCTGGCTGTCAATTCAAATGCACCTACAGTCGGAGCATCCCCAGCCCATGAGCCCCTGCTTCCCGTGGCTGTGACTGCAAGGCTCCTGTCTTGGCCACAAATCCCTCTCCCTTTCTCTTACCCTCCAGAACAAGCTCTGTTTTCTCACAGTGTTTATGAGCGAGAGATGATAAATCTTTCTGTGGGGAGAACTTGGCAGGACATATGGGGGCTTGGGGCTGGGGCCATTAATCTGATGTTATTTGCTGTTGGATCACAAACATGCACTAAGCTGAAGCACACACTTCCGCTTTTGTATCTCGCTGCGTAGGTATGTGCACAATTTTCATTTCTTTTTCTTATCTTCAGGTTTAGAGTAACTCAGTTCTCCAGTTTGCTAAACTGGAGAAGGTTTCAGTTTCCTTTTTAGCAGCCAGAATATTTTTCAAACTTTTATCCTGAATGTTGTTTCTTCTTTGGAGAGACTCTTGGACTTTGAAAGCTGTTCTCATATGGAAAGCCTTGCCTGTCTGGAAATCTGTTCTGGCTTGCTTTGCTGTTCAAAGTGCTGCTTCGTGGGTTCATTTCACGTCTCCTCGGAGACATTTTGTCAGAATTTTGCTTATCTACCAGTATTGCAAAACGATCCCCCATCTTAGGCAACCAATCACTTCCTCATCACCTTCTCATTGGTCTTTAAAGCAAAATGGAAATTAAACTGCTGTTACGCAGGCTGTGGATCTGGTTTTCACCTTTGGACTGTGGGCAGTATTAGCTGTGCTCGCATAAAAACTTTGCAGGAAGAGGAAACCTTGCTGAACTGTGCACAGCAAAGGGTTAACGTGTCTGAGGGAGAAGGGGAGAAAATTAGGATGGCTGGACTCTGCCCCTTTGCTAAGTGGCTATTTTTTCTGAAGTACATGGAAGACAGATGAAAAACCTCAGAGTTGCCCTGAATTATCTTCCTGAGCATACAGCTCTCTATTTGTAGTTAAATATGACAGTTATAGTGCAGTATTTATGCACAGTCAATAAATCAGCAGAAAACGTGCTGCAGTCAGAGCATGTATCCATAGTCTATCCTTTATATTTTAGCTGAAATGGAATCCCTGAATTTGCTGAAGCCTGTGAAAAGAAGTTCAGGTGCATATCTCCACTGGAGATTTACACAAAGTCTGATGGCTCACAGTAACCAGGGTTTGCTCCTCAGCTTCCATTAGTGTCCTTCCATCTGCAAACCCAGACTGCTGTAAAGCAGTGAAAAGGCAAATTTTGGGTCAGGCTCTCAAACCCTTGGGTGGAATCATTGCAGAAGGGAGATGGAGCAAGTGAAAGGGGCAGAAATCTTTAAGGGTGAGTTACAATTTTGTGGAAGTTTGTAGTGTAGTTACAAAATAGAAAAAAGATCTTGCTGAGCAATATCCTGGAAAATACTGGTTTGGGGGTTTTGTTTGTAGTTGTTGGTTTGGGGTTTTTTTTCTGTTTTGTTTTTCCAGAAGGGGCTGTGTGACACACTGGCAGAAGCAGCCTGGCCTTTTCTAGTGTCTGGCTTAAGAGCAGCTAACTGCTGATGGGGGCGAATATTTTACCCTGATACAGCACACTGTATCACAGGGCTTGAATTTGCTCAGCTTCTGCCATCTTGAATATAACTGTGAAGGAGCTGTAACTTAGAACAACTTCTTACCTTCCACACCTGGGTCCAGCTGCACACAAATTCTTTAAGTTAACAGGGGATTTCACCTTTCTGAAAGGGACAACAGAGATCTATGGCTGGATAAGAGCTAAACCCTTCTGAATTCTCACTGTGGTACTGAAAAATGTACCTTATGTGGTGCCAAGCAGTCCCTTAGCTCTGGTGGCAGCCCCTTTTTTTGTGTGATAGGGATCATACCTCCCAGTTCACAGCATGGATTAATCCGTATTTTTGTAGTGATTTAGCAGTGACCATTTCTGCTCTGGCTGGAAGTGTTTTAAATTAAGCAGGAAAGTCATCAGGGCAGCTGTATTACACAACCAAGATAGGGAGCCACAGCAGCAGAGGGAGGTTTGGAGGGTTTACCTGTTGATCCAGATTTTAAGTAGATAATTTCTGACTAATGTATTCAGTGTGCCCCAAATTCAGGTGGCTAATTGGTGCCAAAACTGAGCACCTTCAGTGCCTAAAGCAGCATTGCTTCTGTCTCACAGGTGTATTACTTGTTCAGGGCAGAAAGCAGCTAGGTGAGAAAAAAGTAAGATGAAGCAACATAAATGTGTTAAGAAACAAACTGTTAGTGCTAAAATCCTGTTAGAGGCAACAGCTTAGATGGTAAGCTGTGTTAGGACAAGAAACAGAAAAATAATACTTTATCAGCACAACAGGGAAAAATACCAAAGATCTGTTTGGTTCAAAAATTGACTGGAATTATTAATCCAGAATTCTGTTCCTTTTTACTGTGGGATAGAATATCTACACAGAAATTATTTCAAAATATTTAATTATAGAAGAACTCAACCTGCTTTAGCTGTTGTGTTTCATTTCCCCATAAAGACAATTTCTTTAACTATTACAGTTGAAGAAATGTATATGAGTGTATTTTCAGTTAAAAACCAAGAAAAGTTTAAACTATAGAGGTGATGAATGTCCTTCACAGCCACAGCTGCCAGGTAGTCAGCACTGCAAACACAAACTCTATGGAGGAGGAGTAAAAGCCACTCTAGCTGCATTCATGCATGATAGCAATGATGGTGTCTGTAATTTCAGGAATAAAAAGTGTCTTATTAAACTAAATAAATGTCTTGCATTGTGCCTAGAAGATTGCTAGATTTTAGCTCTTGCAGTGTCCAGCTTGAGCAGGATCCAAAAAACAAGATCCTCAAGAGAGAAAGAGGGAAAGTATGTGAACTTTGCCTGCTTGCCTGTGAAATGGAAACAGGAGTTTCATCTTGACTTTTAAATACTATGTTTGGATGGGAAATAAGTGTCTTTTATGTATCTGGTGGTCTGGAATTAAAAAAAAAAAAAAGGTGAGGATATGAGCTTGTAATTGTTTAGCATTTCATACAGCCAGTCAAGGAGGCTGTAGGACATGGCACTGCTGGGTTGCCAGCTGGAATTGGCTGAGGTCAGCTGGAAGCAGAAGAGAGTTTCTGACCTCGGCTGGTTGACATGAGAGCAATGCATAGGTGGCCTCATCGGGTTCCTGGTGCCAGGACCTGGCGGTGTTAGATGGCATCTTCTACCATTAGTTCAGTTTCCATTCAGGCCTTTGCAGATCCATTCCTGTCCAGGAGTTATCTTTCCAGAGTAACATGCAGCGGTATAAAAATACAGTATCTGTGTTTTTATCTTATCTATAGAGATTCAAATCCCATTTGTTTCAGTCTAGCTTTGTTCATGTGCACTAATCACTTGTGTAAAAATATTTATCTGCTTATCCCTCCTGGTATTTCTGCTATGAGTGTTAAAATTCAGAAACCTTAATTGCAGATAACACTCACACACACATAACTTACATAAGGCCTGGATAACGAAATGGAGTCTCCAAGTTTGACAGGATTCTTTTTCAAAATGAGCAGCTTTTCAACTATTCATTTACCTCAATTGAATTAATTAATGAGATAATGTTATTTGAAAAGTACCTGCAGAAGTTTTTAAAAAGACAAACTACCTTCTAAAGCCAACATAGAGACTGCAGATCCTGTGTGCAAATATTGGGCTTTTTCTGGTGACAAAAGGGGTGAGTACATGCCTGAATTAAATGAGTTTACATGTCTGATTATTCTGATCAAAATGGGGAATGGTATCTTTACCAAGGTCTGTATTTTGTAATTCTTTGTAATGGGGCATTAGAATTCACCTGTGATGTTGTGCAACAACAGTATTGTCCAAGTGATTTACAAAAATAGAGTGAGAACTGAAACTGATTCTGCCTGCTTTTGAAATGAATGGCAAAAAAAATAAAGTGGAAAAAGCCTTTGAATTTAAAAGCACTAGCGAATATTATCAGTTTCTTTATTATTTTAAAGTAAGATTCATGTTGATAGAGCTGCTTTTGTGTGTTTTGGATTTACTCCTGGAAGCAAACAAGCATTCATGACTGGACATAGTGCTAAATACTTCGTCAGTTTCCTTCCCCTTATCTGGTTGCTGTTGGTGGTGGTTGTGCCAGGCCCATTGGAGCAGGACACCTTGAAGAGGAGGCTCAGGGAGGACGTTATTTCTCTCTTAAATTACCTGAAAGGAGGTTGTAGCCAGGTGCAAGTTGGGTTCTTCTCCCAGGCAACCAGTGGCAGGACAAGGGGACATGGCCTTGAGCTGTACCAGGGGAGATTTAGGTTCGACATTAGGAGGAATTCCTTCACAGAGCGGCTGATTAGACATTGGAACGGGCTGCCCAGGGAGGTGGTGGAGCCACCGACCCTGGAGGTCTTTAAGGAAAGACTGAACGTGGCACTCAGTGCTCTGGTCTGGTTGACATGGTGGTGTTGAGCCATAGGTTGGACTTGAGCTCAGAGAGATTTTCCAGGCTAATTGACTCTGTGATCCCTCCTTTCTGATAATACTTTTAAAAACTTTTCTAAAAATTTTATTTTATTTAAAATCTGAGTGGTAGGAAATAGTGCAGGGTTTACGTATTTTCACTTTTGCCACAATTAATTTGTTGCCATCCTGCCTTGATCCAGGTACACTGAGGTGCCCTGTCGGTGTGCACTGCCTGTGGCTGTTACCTGGCCTGGGAAAGGATCGCACGTGGGGGGGCTGCGGATTTAGTGCTTAAGTGAAACCTCTGGAGACCGGGAACGGGGGCGATTATGTCACCGGGTGAGCAGCTGAGAGGCTTCGCTCGGCTCCCCGGGGCCAGCGCACAGCTCCTACACACTCCCCTCACCCCGCGGGGCTTTCCAGCCATCGAGGGCTGCGCGGACCCAGGGCAGGCGGCGGCGGGGAGGTGGGAGGCGGCGGTGCGGTGACTCAGGCGCCGGTACCGGGAGGTACTGCGGGCACACGGCGGGACTGGGACCAGCACCGAGCGTGTGCGGGGCCGGGCGGCGCGGCCCCTGGACCGCGGGGCGGGGGACCCCGCAGAGGGGCGGGGCGGGCGCTGTGTGTGTGTGTGTGTGTGTGTGTGTGTG
>WEKY01046559.1:183259-233822 GCA_013390045.1 Picathartes gymnocephalus
TTTTTTTGGAACTTGCATACATTTCAGCATCTTCTGTCAAATATGGATTTTTTTCTGTACATAAGCACATACCATGCCCTAAGTGGGCAGAATCTTAAGCCATTTTGTTTATTTTTTTTCATGAAGTAATGGTGCTAGAGTAAAGGTACAGGGAAAAGAGAACAGTCTTCTCACCTGCCCTTTTCCCCCAAGCTTTTTCTATTTTCCAGTGATGATGTTTCAGCAAGATCTATCTGGATTTGTCTGAAAATGGAGCTCATGCCAAAATCTTAACCTAAAGAGTTTTTGAACAGGAAAGCAAGGCTTAACTCTTCATTTATTTTTTCCATTCGCAATTTTTGTGAAACCTCACATCCTGCAGTTTGTGGTTTGCTTGTGGATTTGGGCTGCAACTGGCAAGTTCAAAAACACAATGGTGGCCTTATGTGAAGTTATTGATTAACTGGACTGCCCTGTTCCCTTGTGACTGATATCTGGCTGCTGGCAGTGATACGGCCTTTCCTCGGGGCTCAAGGAATATTATTTATGATCTGGTCACAGAAATATGACTTCTGTTTTATGTTCTTGTGAGACTCTATCGTCTGACCTTCATAAATGATCTGGTCACAAGTCAGAGGACTGAGAGAACATAAGTTATATTCTGAAATACGTATTTTCCTCCTTCTGTGTTACACTGAATACAAGTCAGCTGTGACCGCACTGCAGAAATAGGCGCCATGAATTTGAGTGCAGAAATATGTATGTAGCTGTCTAAGAAGTAGCTCAAATTACTTTATACAGTGTGTGTGAAACACTGCACTGTTTGAGATATGTAAACTGGGACTGATGGATAGGATGCCTTCCAGTTCCACTGCTGTTCCCTGCTAGCCTGAACATATGTTTCAGTGCTAAAGAGCTCCCTTGTGGAAGCAGCTCTTTGTGAGGGACTCTGAGCAGCCTCTTCTGTTTTCCCCTGAAATTGTGGAATTGGGTTGGGGTACCTGAGAGGCTGGAGCAGGAACTTGTAGAAGGCTTTTTTAAACATCTTTCGAAGAACACTTACTGTATGTAAATAACCTGTTCATTTATGACATTGAAATAGTGCTTTCAAAACTGGGAGTTCATAAGGTCACACTCGAGGAGACTAACTTTGCTGTCTTTTATTTCAGTGGCACAGAAGTTTTTGCCAGCATTTTTTAATTTTGCTTTCGTGGAGAATCTCTGCTGGTGTAGAGTGGAACCGATAACCACTCACTCTGCACAGGGCAGAGGCAAGTCAATAGGCTGTGCTGCAGAAAGAGAGATCTGAAATCTGTTTGTCTGTTTCTGGAAGAAATTAGATCAGAGCTCCTGACCCTGAGCTGCAGGAAGAAAGAGAAACCCAACCGTGAAACCTGTTGGATTTGAGGCAAGGATCTGCAAGAATGCTGCCTGAGGTGGTAGGAAGTGCATTTGTGTGTTTTTTCACTTTTGTGAAGGAAGAAAACCAGAGGAATACCTAATAAGCTAAACTGTAGCAGTTCCACAGAATAAGCCTAAGTTGATAAAGTTTTTACAGGAATGTTGAGACACTGAAAATCATCAAGTTTTATAGGTAAAAGGTCTGACTTTTGGCTAGCACAAGTACTTGGTGGTCTGACCTGTGCTGTGGAAGGGGTGGTGTGAACAGCTGGGAATACGGTTGGAGGTTTGCAAGCTGGCAGTGGGGTGTGCAGGCAGAATTTTTGGTGCAAGGCAGATAGCAGCTGCAGGGGCAAGAGGGAAGCTGCTATCCGAGAGGTGCAAAAGGGAAGGAAGGCTGAGGTCAGTGGGAGAGGCCTATCTTTCTCTCCAGCTATGCTGTTAATGATGTACACGCTTAGTGAGCCTACTAGCCAGGTGTTGGAAAGGGGGAAAAATGGTGCAGAATGTAGTACTGAGGGACTGGATGAAATGTAAGCAGCACACACAGTGTCTGTTCTTGATAACTAATTCAGGAGACTATATTCTGTACTTGTTAGGTGGAGAGAGATAACCATTCCTGTTCTACCAGTATATACTTTTTGGGTCAGTTACAGCAGTATTTTTATTTCTGAGCACCAACATATTCCATTTCCTTTGAAGCACTATACACACCTCTATGTCTTCCTCCCTGCTTGTTTGAGGCTTTGTTGTGAAACTTGTGTGTTTTCAGAAGGCTGTCTTTGAGCAGAAATGACTGGCAGGTTAAAACCAACAATTGCTATTCCTCTGTTAAACACTGACTTAAGTAAGCGAAACAGAAGTCAGTTGTTTAAGGAACACTCATGCAAATCCTGATTGTCTAGTTCTTTTTGAAGGCAAAACAAAATCAACTTAACACTGTTTGGAAATAACCACCAAACAGTTTTTACTTGCTCCTTTCTATTTAACTGCTTTATCATTTAAATCTGACTGAAGGATGTGTGCAAAAAGATTCCTTTTTTTTTTCTTTTTTTTTTTTAATTAGGCATCTATTTTGAAATTGGATAAGTAAGACCATAGGCAGCAGGTTCTTGTTGGTGCAGGTGGTAGGTTTGTATTTTACATACTGCAGCGCATGTCTCTTGGAATCGGAAAACATCTAAAAATCTATTTTACTAAAATCTTAGGAATCATCAGTTGGTGTCCCCGCAACAAGCAAGGAAGTATTGCAGCCCCTTGTAGCTTACAAAGGTACTAAACTGATTCCTATAGAGAGTGTCCTTTAAAAAGCACATTGCCATTCCTGCGAAACATCATATTGGGTAGTGTAAAACATGTTAAAATGCTTTTAAACATGCATAAGCATGCTGTCTTACTTCTTTGTGTCCTGGTTGTGAGTTGTAGTGAGCATCCTCTTTCAGGAACTGGTATAATGACGACAGAATGTTATAATGAGGAATTTTGTGAAAGGTAATGTACCTTTTGCCTGTAATAATTAGGATGATTCATTCTTCTAAAAGGAATAGTTTTGTACATTCTGAAATCGCAGTATTTAGTGAAAAATCAAATTCATGCACGAACCTTAAGGTGGTGGTTAAATTTTTAAAAAGAATTGATTTAAATGGAAGGACAGTTCAGAAATTAACTTCTTGATAGATATGAGGGACTGAACTCTGCTTAGCTGTCCTTTTTAGTATTATAATTTTGAAATAGTTAGATACTTGAACTTTTGCTTTCACCTGCTGCCTGTCTTCATAGAAGGACAAGTGCGTGTTGTTAGGTTAATTCTTAATGAAAATATTTTAACTGGTTCTGCTCCTACAGGAGTCTGCAAAGTAAAAGCTTGCTTTTTCATCTGAGGTGGGTTTCTGCTTTGTACTGTACAACAGATGAGATGCCAGAGGCCTTGAGTGGAAACCATCATTTGTTGTTCATAGCCACTATGGCAATTTATATTTTCATCTTTTTATTTGGTTCTTTATTTGGGCTTGGACACATTCAAAGATGTAAGCCCTTAAGACTACAGGATAAACTAGACAAAAGTAGATATGTTTGCATTAAGAGGCTTAACTCATCCTCAGTGCAAAGGTCACTTTTATTTTAAAAATAGAAGCTTAAAATGTGGAATCAAATAGTTGAGTTGGATTTCCCTAGTTATATTTTTGTAGTGAGATGTTCTGTAAGGAGGAAGGTGCTTTGTGAAGTTGGTGGTTCCTGCCACATGGAATCTTTATGGTCTGCCTCTTCCCCTTTTGTGCTGTTACCGAGTTTCACTTAGGAGGTTTTTGAAAGATGTCTTTTTTGTTGGTGTATGTATATTAGAAGGCCTGGTCCTTGTACCCTGGCTGTTTGGTGTGGCTAAAAATATGCACAAAGTACATCTGTGATACCTTGAGAATGGGCATTTATTCTTTTTAAACTTGATGAGGACTAATATAGTATTAAGTGTGGATTGGCTCACATTTTAAGAGTGGAAAAAGGTAATTAAGATTGCAGACACTTCTACCCTGTTCACCCTTGCATATTTTATAACAGCTTGCCAGGAGAAGCTGTGAGTTGCAGCAGTGGTGCAACAATGATGTTTTGAGCTTGCTGTGATCTAGAAAAGATGTAACTTAGTGCTGTTTCCAAAGGTGTCTCTACCTCAGGCAGCTGGGATCCAGTGAGAAAAAGCACGTTCTGTACCGTGTGACCTGTGTTCTGGAGCTGAGTGTTTTGGAGGGGGGAGCAGTGCAACTCCAAGGGCCCTGTCAGAAGGTTCCAGATGACTTCAGCCTTAGTGATTCTCTTAATTGTCTGTATTTTGGATGCCTGTATCCTTGATTTTATTTAATAACATGGGCAACCAAAAAAAAAAAGGCAGTTGGTGCTGTTCTGAATTTTAAATGCAGATTGTTACTTAAGTAATGCACTCTTGTAGATTGAGTCCTGTAATTTTTTTCTTTTTTCTTAAACTTTATTCTTACAATGTACCTCTTCATAATGCAACTCTTGTTTTACACCCCCCAAAAATACAGCAGGCAGTAATTTTTTTGCTTTGTATTTTTTCTGGCTAATTTCAGAATAGTTAGAAAACACTTACATAGCAATCAATTTCAGCTGTAAGCAGCATGTTCTAGGGTTGAGGTTTTAGGAAGGTGCCAAGAAAAAAGTACATTCTTATAAAGAGATTCTGTTACTGTGCAGATCAGAATCTATAATTGCCAATAGACTTGTATTAATCTGTATATTCACTCTGCAGAGTATTGAAAAAACAAAATTTCTTTTGGTGTAAGAACTGAGATTGACAAGGATCTCTGACACTTGAACTGCTTATTGTCAGATAAGTAAGCAAGTCTTGTTTTATTTTTAAATAGCTATTATTATTGTTATTGTTATAATTTTGTCTCACTGTTTACCCAGTTCTGATTCTTTCTTCATTATGTATCAATGCAAATTCCAGTATAAGCAGCACTACATTTGTTTAATCTTGTTCTAGATGAAAAAAACTAACAGTTCAGAACTCCTTGATTTTGCTTTTTAAAGATAAGGCAAGTGTTGATTTGTCTGTGTTCTCACAGATGCTTTTAAAATCTTAAACTCATGAAATAGTATTTTAAAAAGGTACAAATCTTACTTGAAAAAAGTAAGAATCTTGGTAAGATGGATGTTGTCAAGCAATTAATTAGACAGAAAACAAAGATCTACAGTGTGGTTAAGCTGGTGTTGCCATGCTCTGCTTCTAAGTGAGTATAATGCATTAGCACTGGTCTTCATAGCTTGTTAATGGTTCAGCCAGTGAGTTTTGATTAAAAAAAAAAAAAAAAGTTAAGCTCTGCTTTGTGGGAGAATGTGCATCTGTTGAAGCAGAACACTTGGTGCCTTTAGCTGCTGCCAGGCCTCCCGATGGTGCTCCCAGGCTGGAACGTGGGCCTGATCAGAGGATTGGATCAGGACCATGTGCCCTGCACTCAGAGGGCCTGGCCTGGGCTAATCAAAAGAGCTTAAGCTCAGGTAGTTACTTTCGATCCAGATGACTCCTGCATTATAAATAAATCCAATTTTGCCATCATCTGAAATAAAAATCTGACCAATAGTAATGCACCCAAGGCCACCAATGTATTTTTGGCTGTTTCAAGGTGAAGGTGAAGTTATTTGCTAGACTGGCTAGTTGATATTTCAGTGAGTCCATGAATTTAATGGTCATCTAAAGTATTTCTTTTCCTCAGCAGTGCCTTGAACATCGTTTCAGCCATGAATTGAGGAAAGCTGTTGATTAGATATCTCCTTCTAGATTTACCTTCTTGAGTTTCGAAGTAAATTTGCAATACCTGTAGCCCTTTGGTGTGCTGCTCTAGTTCTGTGATGTGCTTTTGGAAGGAAGGAGGAAGAAATGTGGCAGTTTACAAAATAAACATAAATCGTATTATGTTGTTTCAGCTCTGGGCTGTAAAGCTAGAGTATCATCAGTAATGCTCTTGCACATGATTTCCAGAAATGTGCAATGAAGAATCCTGTGTTGATAGCACCTACTCTGTTACCTCTTAGCTGTTGTCTTTATTCCTTGTGACTTTTCCAGCCATGCTGAGTGTAGGAAGGGACCAGGAGAAGGACAGAGCTGGGGCTGACTGGTATTGAAAGCATATTTCATAGGCTGAAAGAGCAACAGGTGCTGTGAGTAGCTGAAAATGTTTGATTGAAACCTCCACATTTCAGCAGTTGCCCTCTCTACAATGTTTGGATAAGATGCACCTATAATGGTATTTCTGAAATGACTGCTATGCTGCTGAACAGGAGCATGGAGCCTCTTGTTATGCTTACTGTGCTAAGGCTGCAAACTGTGATTACTTCTGTGTTCCCTCTCCATTAAGCTGTTGTATGAAATGTAGCTTGTTCTGGTTCAGCTCTGTACTGAAATATCTTGGCCTCTCGAGTGTTCCTCAGAAATAGGTGCCTTTTTTAACTGGAGGGTGTTTTTCTATTTAAATGAGAATGATTTTTGGAACAGGGTGATACCATGATCTCTTTGGTGTTTATACTTTCCTTTCTTCTTGTGTTTCCTTTTATCCTTGTGCAGGATAAAGTACAGTGAGAGTAACTATCAAAGTACATGAAATACTGTTGACCAAAAAGCTAAATCCAAAGATGGATTGAAGCAGGAGGAGCAGGTAATAAATAAAAAGGTAGTGTAGGCTTTTTTCTTTGTGCTTGGCATTCATTATTATCCCTTGGTTCCAAGCAGTTTCCAGCTTTGAGTTGTTCACACAGCATCTGCATTCGGCATTCCTACAGGAGAAGGTGCTGCTTCTCTCTAAATGCTTGTATTAACAAAAGGCCCCAGTACTCGTTTTGTAACTGGAGCTTAAGAACCTCTGTGCTAGTGTTTTGCAGGGGTGCTGTGCTTAAAGATTATTTGAGTTGTTCTTACAGAAACATCTTGAATTCTTCTTGAAGGAAAAGCGTTTCTATATCTTAATGGTGAAGTCATCTTGAAAGGACAGTAAACCGCATGGTGTAGTTTGACTGAGCTTGTTTCTTTTTTTTTTTTATTTTAAGGTTTCATAGAGAAATATTTCTTTCTATACAAGATGAAATCTTCTATGTAGCTGACTGCCTGTAATAAAAGCTGGCGCATACATACTGTGCTAGAATGCAGTTTTGGTCTTGTTCACATTCACTAATGTGCTTTAGAAAACCAACTGGTTCGATCTGTCTTCAGAAATTACTTAGTCTGATGGGTGTGGGTACAGGAGAGTTCAGCTTAGAAATGTGCAATTGAAGGGGATCTCCTGGGCATCTCAGTTCACTCTGCAGCCCTTTCCTTGGAGTGCAAGGCCTGGATTGCTTTGAGGGGAAATGAAGCTGGAGGATGCTCCCCAGGCACCGAGTGGTGAGTGTCCGGGAGGGGCCGTGGTATGGCTGTTGTCTCCCAAGGGACAGCTGCCCTGGCTGTGTGCACTGCCCGTGGGCCTGGAGGTGCATGTTACCTTCCCTGCACTGTTTCCAACTGTGTAGGGAAAAATACTGTGGGTGAGGAGAGGAGAGGTTCTGTGTTATCTAGGTATATAGTGTGTCCCAGAGAAAAAGGAAGAATTGTGGTGCCTGGAGCTGAATGGAAATAGAGGGGTGCACAAAGTGACAGCTTTCTGCTAAAAATCTCATGTCAGGGTGTATCAGCTATGTGGGATCAAAGGAATCATCTACTCCAGTGTCTTCTTTTTTTAAGATGTTTTTTTCTAAAGATGTTTTAAAGCATTTTATGCTTCTCTGGTCTCTTGGAGACATTTTATATGTAAGTGTGAAGTTGTATAAGACTGGAATTTAAGTGCTTTTTAAAAAAATAAATTTTCAAAGAGTTCCCACGAGATTTAAAGAAGCACTTTTGATGGATAGTTTTCAGTTTGAGTGTCCTACAAAAGGAGCAGGAATAACTTTATAGGAAGAGACAATTAACTTGCTTACTATTCACAATACTTAGCCTTAACACTCTGACCTGATGCTCACTAGCTCTGATGTAAGGAGGACCAAGTGATGCTTCTGTAGACTCTTCAGTGTACTTGACTATTGCTGTGTGGGATTATTGAGGGAGTAGTTTAAACCTGTGGATTGGTTACCTGCTGAAATACTCCTCAGATGAGAACTAGGAAGGAAGGTCTTTGTTAGGCAGGTCTCACAGCAGACAGCAGTGTATACCTGCTGGAGTAACCAGTGAGCCCTGGCTGCTCCCTGCATTCAGCACTGCCCCAATGATAAGCTGGTTTCAGACCTGTGTGCCAGTATTGTTCTGTGCTGGAGGTGTGCTGATCTCAGATATGAGAGGTGGGTGCTATGCTGTTCTCCTGTACCAAGAACAAAAAAAGAACTGATCTTGTGAGTTTCTTTGCTAAGGGCTGTTTGATGCTGTGCAGTGACAGGACTGATGTGTTGCATGGAACAAACTACAGAGTAGAGGTGCTGAAATGAGAGAAGAGTTCTGCAGCCAAAGCTTCAGAAAACCTGAGAGTTCTGTTGCCTCAAAAATGGCATTCATAAGTATTTGGAGGGGAATCAATGTCTGTAAGTGTCTCTTAGAGCTGTTTTTCTGCCCCATTTGCACAGACAAACATTTGTGAGGATGAAATTAGTAGGTGATTAGTAGGTCATGATTTTGAATTATTTTAGGACATGAAAAATTTTAAATAAAAATGTATATGGTGTTCCTAGTGTAGTCAGTGCCTTTCTTCTCCTGTGTGCTATTTTTAGCTAGCAAATTTTTGAACAACAAATAAAACGTGGGGGAATAGCATCATTGGCTGTTCTGTACTGACAAGCAGCTTTACGTTGTCCTTTATGGTCAGGGGGACACATGGTGCCAGCACCTCTCCTTCTCCTTCTTCGCTGAGTTTTATTGTAGCAGAACTGGGGTGACCAAGACAGTCTTTGCTTGGTAAAACTCCTATCCCAAAGTTGCTGATGCTCAAGGCTACATAGGAGGTTATTCCGTGCTGCAGAACCCACTGAGCAGTGCTGGGGCTGGGTTCAGGAGATTACAAAGAGATTACTTCAGCATTTGGGAAGCAGCCCCTTGCCTTGTAGGGTGTCCAAAAGAATAATTGATGTCTGTACAAAAGAAACACCTGCTTGACTTTGGCTCAGACATGAGCAGGTCTGAGTTGTGATCATGTGTACAGTCACCAGTGAACAGAAAGGTAATTTAAAAATGAATCATTGTGGTGATTTGGGAGGCAAAATGCTCTGCTGGTTTCGCTGTCTTCCTGCATTACTTGGAAATTCCATAGCAGGAGTGGTTTCAGATTTCAACAGCTGTATTTTTTTTTCTTACCTTATTTTTTCCAGATGATTGCCACTGACAAGCTAGGATGCCACAGGCATGTTGTCTTGAGGTAGTCTGTTTTCCTAGGATGGGTGCATTTAATAATAGTTTGAATTATTGAGAAACTTAAAATACTTTAAACAAGTTGTAATATCTGAAATGCAGTTGTTCTTTCTAGGGAAACATTAACAGAACTCTTAAAAATCTGTATGTTTGACTAAATATTGAGTACTTACTGTAACATAGGCTGTTGTGATTGGCATGCAGGATTTAAAATTGTCTTCTTGGAAGATTATTTTTAGTAATGTTGCAATTTTTGACCTAGATCTGAAAGCAGTCCAGTGAGCAATAAACTATACAGTTCAGTCTTACGGCATGGCTTATTAGAAGCAGTAAAGATGAAGACTTGCAACCTCAAAAGCACCATGTCCCTGGATTTCCTGAAACTGGTGAAACTGGGAACTGCTTTGGACCTGGCATTTTTGTGCTCTAATGCCCAGCCTTTAGCTCTGCCCCTTTTTTTTTACCAGCTGCCCAAATTGTGCCAAGAAATAGTTGGAAAAAATAAAAGAAAATAAGCACAGCACCAACCAAAGCCAGAACAAACCAACAAATGAACCAATAAAAAAACTACAATAAGACCAGTAAACCTGACAGTTAAGCCAGTGTAGCTGAGATTTCAAAGTGTGTGTTACATGTATTGAAAACTTGGTACTGTTTTACTTGTACTTAGGTATCGCCCCCTTTTATGTGACAAAGGTGGGGTGGAGTGGTTTGTTTCTGTTTTTTAACTCCCACTGCAGCATTTTATAAGATTTTCTTTGTAGTCTCTTGCAACTAAAATCTTCTATTTCTCCTAAGTCTTTTTAAGCTACTGACTGTGACCAAGATTTTCTTTTGCTGTTCAGCTCTATTCTTTTGATGATCAGTTAGTCCTGATTCTGGTTGGTCTAAGTTAGGCCTCCTTTTCTTGGCTGGATTTTTCACCTTGCTGTTTGAATTCTCGTTAATCTGGGCCTTTCTCCTGCTGAAATAAGCTGTTTTGACCTTACCTGCTTCTTGAAGCAGCTGAAATACTTCTATAGCTGTACGGTAAAATGGAGCAGGGCATGGATTTGTCTGAAAACTAAGTCACCAGAGAACAATGTTACTTCTGAAGTATGTTATTTCTTGTCAGCATGATTTGCTTGCAAAGGCCGAAGCCAGGACCTGGAAGGTAGTGTGATGCTTCCAAATCTCTGGGTGGTTTGTAGGATGGTATCCAAAGCTTGCAGAAGGCCAAATGACACTGCATTTTTGCCTGTTATTGGCATAAGCAAAGAGGGTGAGATTTTTGATTTTAGTGCTTGTTTTTTCCTAGCTATCTTTGAAAGTCTTTTGGTATGTGTTTAGAGTCTAAAATTATTTGTTCATATAAATTATCAAAGAAAAGGCCAGCAGCATACTGGCAAGGTAAAGGCTGCTCAGATTGCTGTGAATAAATTCTGGACATAAAAGTGACTAAGTCGGAATGTAATATTGAAGATTAGAAGAAACTATTCTCGCTGTTCAAATTGGTTTATAAACAACTGAAATAACTAATATTCCGTTCTGACTCTTAGTTACTGACCTGCAGAGGATGCATAGTTTTGTGGAATATGTTTGTGTTTGGTCCATTAAGGTTGTGGGGTTTTGGTTGGGTTTTTTTTGGTCATTAGTGTTTCTCCTGGCAAACAGAGCCAGCAGGTTTTTTGTAAGCAGTGTTAGTTGGCAGTGTTTTGAATTTAGGAAGGATTATTATTTAATCACTTTAACATGAGCTCGTTGTGCATCTGCTTGGTGTTGGGTACTTGACTCTGTTTTGCCCTAAGAATCTTCCCACTGTATATATGGAAAGAAGAATATACAGATTTCTTTGGGGCTAGAATTTTTGTCCCTGAAATACATGTTTCATTATATACATTGGCTTGAGTCTTTCTAGAGAAAAGCATTTTACAGAAATAGACCTTCTTCTCACTGATTTAAGTGATTTTGATTCAAGAATCTTTTTTTGAGGATAAGGTAGAGAGTGTAGTATGTTAACTAATCAGACTTTTATTTAGAGCTGGATATGGAAATCTTGGGTTTGCTGCTCTTGTTCTCATTATGAGAAGTTCTTCCATTTTGCTCTGTTAATTTCAAAGGTACAGTTCTCCTTGACTTTATTTTTAAATATCCTGTGAGAGCTATAAGATGAAAAATAGTTTTCTTGGACAGCCAACAATTGGTGATCAGCTGGTCCTTGTACCTTCAGCTTCCCTACTTCTGCCTGGGTAAATGGTACATATTTTATTTTGCAGGCAGTTGACCACACTGCAGTGAGATCAGAGAAACTGGAAGCTGAGCAAACATTTTCACAACGGGAAAATAGCAGAATCTCCAAATATCAGTGAAGACTCTTACTGTTTATTTTATAAAGAATACTCTTAAATTCATTGGAGTTCAAATCAAGAAATGTAGACTGGGAATAGTGTTTCCTTTGTAAATGTTTTGTTCCCCCATGTGCTTTTGTAACAATGTAACTCAAATGGTCTTTGCTGGAAAACACTTTTGAACCCCAGCCTGGCTGTTCCCAAGAAGCTGGACTGATTGATGGGTGGTTTTGCCAGGCTAAAGGGAGCAGTGTCACCTACATTTGTGGGTCCATAGAATTTAGACAAAACCATTTTGGTAACTGTTCACTTAATTTGATTAAGGGAAGCTTTTTTAGGATAAGACAAATCTTGTCGGGATTTGGTGCTATTTCACTCTGAAAAAATACCATTAACCAAGTCACTCACTTCAACACATGAGCTTGGGCTTGCACTTCAGTTTTGTCTTGAGCTGACCAAGGGTCAGGTTGCTGTGGCTCTGCTGATAAGTTGCTATATTTTATTTTAAGTTGTGGTTATGAGTGTGTTGATGGTGTTTTATTGAGAATTACCTGGTTCTTTTGAGCTTCCAGGGCACTTTAATCATAAAGCTGAACCAGTCCTGCTGAAAGTCTGTTTTTTCTTTGCCCCATTGCAGAGTTTTCTCTCTTGTATCCCTTGTATTAATCTCAAGCTTGAAGAATTGGTTAAGGGAGCTGAACTAGACCAAAATGCTTTTGTTGTATCATCTGATGATAATTCTGCTTTCTGAAAAGAAGCCCACCCAACTTAGGCTTGTCAGCTCAGGAGAAGTATTGATCATCTTATGTCCTTTTTACTCGAGTCTTATATTCTTTTACGGCTCTGAACCTGTCTATCCCAAGACCATTTACAGAGTCCCTAGTGTGTACTAAAGGTTAGCAATGGGATACAGCTGCTTTTAAAAAGCACAGGAAAATGTTGTCCTCTCGTATTTTGCACAGCTTGGCACAGTCAGCAAGTGCTTGCTGCTGAGCCCAGTGCACAGGGAGGAGAACCTGCTTCACCTGGAGGATGTGGTGCTCAGAGGTTGTCCCAGCAGAAGTCAGGCTGTCTGAAATGATCCTCTCCATGTCTGCGTAACTGGGATTCCTGGTGCAGCACAGGAATGTCTCTGGTGCCAGATGATAGGGAGCCTGGGTGAATAACTGCCTCCTTTACTGCAGGAGTGGCTTAGAGAGAAGGGTGTAATAGCAAGGCTGAGAGTTGTGGGAATATCCAGGTCTTGCAAGCTTTGGTTGTTTTAGCTGAGGCATCTTTAAATTCTGTACCAATTCCCTGTGAGCTGGTCTTTTCTAAAATAGCTTCCCAACTGTGCAGCAAACCACTTTTAGGGGAAGGCTATGTGAATCACACCTGTTGGGCCTGCTTGCCAGAGGGTCCAGAGTGCTTGGTTGGGCTGATCCATCATCACTTGCTGTTCCTTTGATCCCTAGGCTTTGTCAGCGGTAATGTCTTTAAAGGCCACCAAAACTTTAAGCTGTTACACTGAGACACTGTAAACAGTAATTTGATTCTTACATAGGGTGTTTGCAGCCACTCCTTTCTTTCCTTCCAGCCTTAATTTATGGAAGAAAGGACAAAAAGAGAGTGGGTATATGCCAGAAGAGGCGGTGACCTTATGCTGCTTTTATCTTGGTTTTACCTTTACTGTGACTTTGGCAGCTGCATTTCTGATTCCCAAACCTGGCAGTTTCTCCTAAAAAAATACTCACATGCTAAATCCAAATACTTCTATTTACAGCATCGTCTCTACAGCAATTTTCATGGTAACACAAAGTTTTTCCAGTGCTTGCCAGTGTGTGTGTTTCTTGAGTCTCCCATTGTAGGTGTAACCATGTTTCACAACAAGTTGTTCATACCTAGATTAGGTATGTGCAGCATGTAAATGGTGCAGTGCATCCGTTAATCAGGAGTATAATTAATTTTTGTTGGGAAGAGAGATAAATGCCAACTTGCAATTGATTGCAGTCTGCTTCTAGAATAACTAATAAGCTTTTTTGTTTTATGTAACAGGCTGGATGGAAAGAAAACCATGCAACATTCATGAATGAACTGAAAAACCTTCAGGCTTCAGGACTAACAACCCTTGGTCAGGCACTCAGGTCATCGTTTGACTTGTTAAATCTCAATAGATTAGTGTCTGGAATAGACAATTATGGACAGGTAACAAATCTATTTATAGTCTTCTGTTTTTTATATTTCTATGTTTTTTTAAAATTATAGTTGGTGAGTTTGGTTCAAGTTTGGTTTTACATTTAACTTTTTTTTTATGTTGGAGAGCTCTGTGTAAATGCTTGAACTGGGAACTCTTTTTTTCTTATTATGGCTACTGAAAACACCCTGGAAAATGCTGGCATTTTTTTCCTTACTGAAGTACAAAGAAGCAGAGTATAAATGTCCCAACTGTAGACACACAAGAGTGGCCCATCTTGTGTAGTTCTGTGTGGTTCCACACCTATTTAAAAAATTACAGGATTATTTTGAAAGATTGCTTATCTTACTGTTTATTTTATAATGACAGAAATACAAGCCTCTAAGCCTGTGTGTTAAGGTTACTCTTAGCATTCTTGTGCTTTTGTCTGTAGGGAAGGAATCCATTCTTTTTGGAGCCATCTATTTTGATTACCATCACAGATGGAAATAAACTGACAAATACTGCTGGAGTCCAGGAGGAGGTAAGCTTACATTAAGTTCTTTCAAGTTATGATTGTGCACATTGGTGCTATCCTGAGATGAATATTAATTGGTTTCTTCCTGCTAATTGTACTTCATCATTGACCTGTTTTTATAGAGAATAGAAGCCAGCTATCCTGTCACTGCCCAGCTGCTAAATTCATAGTCTGTAAGGGTTTTGAGATGAGAACTTGAGCTAAATTAGTGGGTTGGAGAGAAATGGAGTCCTATACAGATAAATGAATGAATTTGGATATGATGTTTTTAGCTGGCTTGTTAAATACTGGAAAGTGTTCTTAAATCTTTTTTTACCAGCTTCATCTTCCGTTGAATTCCCCTTTACCTGGGAGTGAACTAACCAAAGAACCATTCCGTTGGGATCAAAGGCTGTTTGCTCTGGTACTGCGTTTGCCAGGAGCTGCATCTGCTGAACCAGAGCAGCTTGGGAGTGTGCCTACTGATGAATCTGCTATCACACAGATGTGTGAGGTTACAGGAGGTAACTGGATGCTTTTTTGCTTTGCTTCACATTTGGCATTTGCCTTCAGATATTTCTTTTCCTTTAATTCACCCTCACCTCTTCCTGTTTTCTCTGTCTGAATTACTCAGTGTCCATGTGAATCCATGTGGTGCTTTCTTGGATTCCAGTAGCATGGAGAACTTAAAGAAATATTCCTATTTCAGATCTACATGTTAGATCATTTTATAAATGCAGTAGGAGGTTTTGGAAAATTTCTTCGGTTGTTCTGGAGGTTGGCTTTGCTCATCATGAGTTTTAAATTTTTTTCTATTTAAGTGTTGAATTGAGCAGGACTGCTATTAGTGAGATATTAATTCCACTGCAGGGCTGATAAGCTAAATTTAATCTTAAAAGAATTCATTCTGGAGCCTATTGCTTGATATGTTGATCAGAATTTTTTTTTTAATTGGTGCTTGGAGAAATTGTTGCGTGGGAGGAGGAGGTTTGGGTAGACAAAAGCAGATAAATTACATAGTCTTGGTGAAATCAGGCCTTCCTAAGGACCTCTGTAAATTTGGTCTTGGTCCAGCCTGATGAAGCCTTAATGGCATCTTTTAGTAACAAGTAAAATCTCAGCAGGTTGTGGGGTTTTTGTGCTTTTTCTTGGTTGTAATGCATTTACAAAGTATTTTGCCTTTTACATAAACTTGTACAGAATTTGTTGCTATTATTTTGGATGAAATTGCAAGCCGTGGCAGTGTGACTTAGGAAATAAAACATCTTCCTTAAGTAAGATTACTCAAAACTTGCTTTTCTGTTTCCCCATGTGATTTCTCTCTTGCATAGGTCGTTCGTACTGCGTTCGAACGCAAAGAATGTTGAATCAATGTTTAGAATCTTTAGTTCAAAAAGTCCAAAGTGGAGTTGTTATTAACTTTGAGAAGTCAGGACCAGACCCAGCTCCTATTGGAGAAGGTACAGTAATTGTTGGGTTTTTTCACCCTCCTAATGTTTAAGACAAAATGTTTTGTATGTAGATGTCCTTAAGTGTCTTCCATGTCCTTCCTGCCAGCATTTCCCTGTAGTGTACAGGATGCGTCTTTCACAAGTGTTAGTTTGATCCTTGCTAAGTTAAATGATGCCATGTGTCTGCACATGCTTGTGTGGGTCATCTACTGCTGGCTGTCTCCTTTTACCTCTTTTTGGATGGCTGAGAAAAGTGAATGTTTGCAGGAAACTTTTAAGTTTGAATTGCAGTGTTGTCAAGACTGTACTTAAAATAATTTAATCTAGCAGTTGTGTATTTAAACACTTAAACATCTCTAAAGCAATCTCAGTGCATAATTTTCTGTACATTTTCATTCTGCTAATTGATCACAGAACAGTAAGTTTCAGGTGAATGTTCTTAGCTGTGAGTGAAAAACTGCAAATAAGGAATTACTTTGCTCCCTGTGAGTCAAGTGCATAAGAGGAAAGTGCACTCCACATGTGAAGCAGTTCTTCAGATTTGCGGAAGTTCGTGGCTTAAAGGAAGAGGAGAAGGCTGACCAGTTCCAGTTTAGAAAGCTAGGATCCTGGAATATTAGAAAACATAATAGCTTTTAGCATCACCTGAACATTCTAGCAAAGCCAGCTTTATTCCTGCTTTCATTCTGGAATCAGCTTTTTCTATGTTTGTTTTCTCCTTTTGCTTATTTAAAGAAGGCTTTCCTATAATGCTGTGCTGGACAGCACTGCAGTGAACTCCCATGTCTGTAGTGGCCCAAATGTTCTCTCCTATGTGGCAAAACGGCTGGTGAAATTTGGGGGATTTTTTTGGTTACTTAATTTTTGTCACATTTGAATGATGATGGACTGTGGATATGAATGTATAAAAATGTCAAGACTTTATGTCTCTATGAGAGAAAGTCCTAGAGAGAAGTATCATAGGATTTACCCAAGCTGTAAAAATCATTGTTTTTATAATGCAGAGAAACCAGACCAAACTGCTGATGTGTCACAAACATGTTTTCCACAGTATTACTGGCCAGTTCTCTAAAGCAAGGAAAACTAGTAGTGTAAAATGCTTTTAAAACAAAGAAGATTCTTTAAGTGGATGATCTCTGCTGTGCTGTTTGCTTTGAAGAGCAGTCTTTGAAAACTAATGGTTACATCTGTAGTGCTACAAAGTTCTTTGTCCTCAGGGTGCAGGGGTGTCTGTGCTGATGCACTGCAGTCGGGTGGCAGGGAACACTGGCCTTGGCAGCAGACTGTGGGGTTTAAGTGATCAGTGAATTGTTGTAATTACAAATGTAGCAAAAGCTGCCTGGATGCATCGAACTTCTCCAAGAAACTTTGCTCCTCTTTGAGTTTCCACTAGTGGCAGCATCAGACTGAGCGTTGCAGCCCATGTAGAAATGTAAATGCCAATTCTCAGCCTTTCTAGGTGCAACAGAACCAGCAGCAGTAGCTTGGTGCTGCCTGTGGGAGCTGTGTCAGACACTGAGCTTAAGCAAACACATTTTCCATAATATGTGAGTATGCCTTGCTGCACTCACTGTGTAATGGCTGTGCCACAAGAGCAGAAGGGAGATCAGGGTAAATGTTGTAAATGTTTCTCAGATGGTTCTGTGATACACCTGGATGCATAGGTTATTTCAGCCTTTGATGTAAAGATCTGTATGTCTTTGGAAGAAGAGTAATGAAATACCTTACTGGCTGCTAATACAGAAATTCTGCTAGCAGACAAATGCATGCATGTAGCTTTTCATTTTCTTTTTGTTTGTTATTTTGCTTTGTTTAAATTTTAGATGGACTTGTTGATTCATCCAGGCCCATCAATTCATTTGCTTCTCAGCCGTGGCATAGTTGTCATAAACTCATTTATGTACGGCCAAACCCTAAAACGGGTGTTCCTGTGGGGCACTGGCCAATCCCAGAATCTTTTTGGCCTGATCAGAATTCACCAACACTGGTAAGTAAAATAAGAACAGAAAAAAGGATTCTACACTAATAGTTGAAAAGACTGAAAATAGATTATGGATAGAGTAGTTTTTACTTTCTCTATAATATGATGCGACTTTGCTTTAAAAAGTTAAACCTGTTTCTAACAGAGTGGTGTAATCTAATGTGGATACTGTAACCTGTGACATTTCTTGTATCCAGAAAGTTCACTTCCATGTGTATGCTTAGTTAATTTGCTGAATGGTTTTTAAAGGTTATAAAATTGAACTGTAAGTTACTTCAGGTACCACAAATCATAGTGAGCCTATTCAATTTTAATCAAAGCTTTATAAAATTCATTTACATGGAAAAAGGAGTATTTGTTTTTGAAAGATGATCAACCATGGGTTGTTTTTTTAGTATTCATGTGTGGACTCTTCTTTCACTAGCAGGAAGAATTAAAACTGAAAGAGAAGAGCTACTCCCTGCAGAAAATGAGGAGAAAACAGTATTAATTTCTCCTTTTCTTTCTGAAATGATCATACATTTGGCATGCCTTACTAGCCTTTCTAAACGTCTCTCTTTAGTTAGGCATGTTCTGTTCCTGCACCTTGCAAGTGCACAAGGTACTGCCTGTCCATTCCCCTTGCTTCCACCTCCTGATTAAAGAGGGAAAGAAGAGATTTGTAGCTTTGAGAGATTCTTTGTGAATTGAGTGCAGTCTCACATCTGTTTTTCTGTGAACATCAAGCTGGGAAGAGGAGTTGAAGTTTCCTTTAAACCTGTCTGTGTTGTTGTAGCTTGATTGACATGAAGGCTTTTAAATATTGAGATAAATAATGACATAGGAACCGTGTTTTTTCTCTTGGTGGGAAGAATGTATTTTATTCTCTTCAAAGGAATATTGTGGAAATGGAGTGTTTTAAGACCTACAGGATGGTAAAATACCCTTTTATGGATGTTTTTAAGAGAATTGGTTTGTTTACCATAAATATGTGAAAACTGATACCCTTTTCCCCCCTTTCAGCCTCCGCGCACAGCTCACCCCGTGGTGAGGTTCTCCTGTGTGGATTGTGAGCCCATGGTCATAGACAAGCTTCCTTTTGACAAGTATGAGCTTGAGCCTTCACCCCTCACCCAGTACATCTTGGAACGAAAGTCTCCCCATACCTGCTGGCAGGTACTTGCCTTTTCTTTGATTCTAGAAATGTAATGGACTTCAGTCTTTGTAAGCCTGGAGAATTGGGGTCTGGTTCAGACTCTGCAGCAGATGAGAAGAAACATGTCAAGGTTTCACTTACCTCCTTTCTAAGAGAATTATCAGGAGTCCAAATGAATGTTCCCTCCACAGGCTTTGTAATCTCATTTAATTCACTTTCTAGGTCCATCTCATTTTGCTAAGAAATATGCCCCCCAGGTTCCATTTTTGGCTAAATTGAAATTCTCTGCAGGCTTCCATTTGCTTACAGGGAAAACCCAGCACTAGTTTCCATCATGTTACCTAATGAACAGCTGCAAATCATTTTCAATAGATGGTTGAAGCTGCTAATAGGAATTGAATGGAAGCTGTTGATCCTGTTGACTAGATTGGCCTTGAAGAGGTCACAGTTCTGCTGCTGAAATCCTTTGTCACATGCTCCATTTGTAATGTTTTTATACATTTCTGTGTCCCCTGATTTTTCAGGTTCCCTTCTTGGTGGTGTTCTTTTAAATATTAGCCTGATGTGTACATCAGGAGTATGCTTAGTATGATACTTTAGCTGGAAAGGTGAATTTGGAGGTGTCTCTGTTTTTGTATCCCTAACAAATACGACAGCTTAGTTGAAAATACGACATGCATATTCAGAAGAAAAATTAAAGTTACTGTAAAAAACTAATTTCAAAAATCTCCTTTAAGCATTCATAGGTACATTGTTTGCCTAAGTTACTAAAATTACTTTGCTGTATTTCAAAAACTGCTTTTCTTCTCCCAGCTACACGTCAGACCCTTACAAATAAGAGAAATAGGCTCATTGTCATAGCAACCATGTAACAAGCCCAGTTCCTTATGTCCTGAAAAAAACAGAGGAAAACCACTTGCTATTTACTGCAAGGTTTATTTTTTTTCTAGGAAAACTATTTTTGACTTAGATGTGGGTTATTTTGCTTGCCTCAGTCAAGAATATCTAACATTTTTATCCTGTTGAAATATTGTTTACATATATTGCTTTTTAGGGTTAATACCCTCATATATGTGCACTTAATAAAGTTAATTTTAAGAATGTTGGCACTGGGCATAATCAAGATACATTTCCTGAGTGGTTGTTTGTTTTGTTTAATTTCTATGATTAAAAACGTTTTGCATTTCTTTTTATCGGTATTGTAAATATTAGTTGTGCTATTTTTGAGTCAGAAGACTAATTTCAAATAGCTTATTTATTTAACGTTCCTTCAACAGATGTCCCCTAACTTATTTTAAATAATTTCAAAAGCTCTTCAGGGCATCACTTCACAGTAGTTTCACTGAAGCAGTAAAGATTACTCTGTGAAGTGCATTTCCACACTCACTGGGCATACCCTAAATGTTGCATGTCTCAGTTTTGTGACTGAGGGATGTAAGTCCATACTCATACCCTGATGTGTTCAGATTTGTCTGTGCTTGATAATTTACTGTCTTTAATGCAGTTGGATTCAGATTGATTTGCATTTTTAAATGCCCCATGCTTAATATTCTTCATGTTCTTCATTCTAATACGGTGATTTCTCTTATTCTTTGTCAGGTATTTGTGAGTAGCAGTGGAAAATACAGCGAACTTGGCCACCCGTTTGGGTATTTAAAAGCAAGCACTACTTTAACCTGTGTAAACCTCTTTGTGATGCCTTACAACTATCCTGTTTTACTTCCATTGTTAGGTAGGTAACACATCTGCATTGGGCTGCCAGTGCAGCTGCTTCAGAGTAAAAGCAAAACAATAATGGTTGGTGTTCTGCCTTAGTTTGAGACATTATAAAATAATGGAGATCAGAGACTAGAGAATGTTGCAAACTCTTTTAACATACTTTGGGAGGAGAGGATTTTCATACCCCCTCTCCCTTTTTTTCTCTCCAGCAGAGGAGGAGAGCTACCTGCTTCCAGTGCATGTTTGATGCTGTTCACCTCCTAGACACGTAGCCTCTTCCTTAACCTGGAGTAAGCTTCAACCTCCATTCTTTTCCCTCATTTAGGGTGTGGTGTATCCAGGTTTTGCAGTTGCTCTTGTAGCAGCTTATTTTTTACTGGAAGATGAGATGCAGTGTTTGTCACGGGTGTTGGGAAGAGGGAATTCCCTAATGCAGTTTACAGCAGTAAGAAGCAGTGAAAGAGCAGTGAAACAGTCTGCATTTCTTCCCTGCCCAAAGGGCGAGGTTTTGTTTTTGGTTTTTTTTTCACTCCGACAATGAAATTATTTTCTAAGGAAAGATGATATGAAAAGGTGCTATGTAAGTAAATGCCACAGTAATTGTGGTTGGTAGGAATGTGGCAGAGAGGAGTTTCCAGGGTGCCACTAACCCTTTCAGTTGCAGATGCTGTGAGGCTTTTTTGTTCTAGTTTTTGTGGGTGTGTTTAGTGGTACAGAAGAACAGTGACCAAAAGAATTGAGTCTTACTGTCTTATACAGGATTTTTCCATTCATATGTAGGAAAAAAAAAAAACAAACCAAAAAAAACCAGAACACAATTCAGGAATGCTTTTTCATAATCCTAGTCTTAACCAAAAAAGAAGAAACTTGTGCTTGCTGATTATAGTTACCTATGTAGCCTGAGAATTGTCCCAAAGTGTGCAAGGAGGGTGAGAGTTTCGGTGACTTTGTGGTTCCTGAAATACTGCAGCAGATCCACTAGCTGGAAAACCATCACTGATCCTGAATTAACTTCCCTGTTCATTTTGATGTTGACATTTGCAGTTCTGCTGTGTCTTCCCTGGCAGCTCTTGTCTTCCCCCTGCCTTTTTTTTACAGGGGTGTAAAGCTCTTCCTTCTCTTTGAGGAAAGGCACTTCTCAGTGTGTGTAGTGCTATTCTGCAATTTACTCACCTGGTAATCCCACTTCTTACATTTCTGAAGGCTCTTCAAAGGAAAATGCAGAGCGTCCACATTGCCTGAGTTGTAAATCAGATGTTTTCTTGAGGGCACGAATCCCATGCATTCCATATTGTTCACAGGAACACAGTGTTACCTTCAGATCTGCTTCGAGGACACTGTTTATCCTTGGTCTCTAAGGCATGGTAGAATTAAATTCTGTGGAATATACATTCAACACAAAAGTAGATCTGAGCCCTTTTCTACTTAGTAGTACAGAAAATGAGTGAGATGATAAGCAGCGTACCTGGTAAATTATTTGTAGATGTTTTTAACAGTACTGACTCTGTATTTGGCTCTGTAGGTGTGTAGGAAGACTCCCCCTGTGTCTCCCTTCATACATGCTAATAGTGGATACTGATGGTTCAGCAGAGGACTGATTTGAGTGTGTAAAACCAATTTTTCATTACTCTCACCCAGATTTAACAGGATGTGAGAACTCCCAAGACCAGGAGAAGTCTGCTCCATTCAACCACTACCTCCCATATTGTTGCATCAGTGCAGTTCTAGTGGCTCCTGCCCTACTGGTAGAATATTGTGTTGGAGGACTGGTTGGGACAGTACCATGGATAATCTATCTCTGTTCCTTCTGGTGACTCTTTCAAAGACAAAACCACTTTACAACTGTATATTTGTACTGTAATACTGAATTCAACCATAGATAGCAAGATGCTTAAGGATTTTTTCGCTTGCATTTTTGTTTTCCTCCTGCATTCCTGAACAGGCGAGGTTTTAATTCTCCTTTTGAAAAATAGTGTAAGACAGCTCTGAAAACAGGGTAAGATAGGTAGGGATGAGGCAGCAAACTGAAACAAGTTGTAATGGTCTGTGGCTGAAGGAGATGTAAATTGCACCGCATCCTACAACTTTGGTGATTTTATGTCTTGGTTTCTGCAAGAGTGGATTTGGGAATGCTGTAGCTTCTCCTGGCTTTTAATTTACAGAGCCTTCCTTCAGAAGCTCTATAAGGGAAAGGAGCCAATTAATAGCCAGTTGACAAGACAGTGAAGGCACACAGTCATCCATGTGTTAATGAACTTGTGTACTGTGTTTGGTTGTCTGACAAAAACACTGCTCTCTGGTTCATTTCCAGTGGTGATGGATAAGGTGGGATGTGCAGTTGGAGCTGGGCAGCTCCAGTTTGCTCTCAGAAAGCAAGAGAGAAGTCCTGACTAACTTGGTGGTGGTTTGCTCCCAGAACTGAGGAGGTGGGGTACAGTTCTTTCTGTTCAGTGGGAGGCTGCTGAAGGGAGAGCTTTTTACAGGCAGATGCTGATGTGCTGCAATGCTGAATGCTTGGCCCACAGATGATAGAAATTTTCACTTGAAGGATTGTTGCAAAGCTGTTGTACTTCAGGTGCTGTTCTGTTTAAAAACATTTGTACAGCCAAGTTCATGAAGCAGAAGTTGAAGGAGGGGTTTTAGGGAGAGCTAAGTAAAGATGAGGTGTATTTCTAAATGCTTCTGCCTTGCCTAAGATGTTTCCTTGGCTCCTTTTAGCTGCATGGGTGGGAGGGCAAGCCCTGCTGGGCAGTAGGAGTGAATGTTTATTGGGAATGTCAGCAGAAGCAGCAGTGAAATAGCCATGCAGGAAATGCCTTGAGAAGGTGGTTTTAATACCCTTTTTCTGAGGGTCTAAATATGTAACAGGATGAGCATTTAGAAAATGTCTGCCTGTGAAAGACTGCAGCATGGACAGTTTCCTTTGATGCTTTTGCAGGCTCTGTGAGAGAACCTGCAAGTAATGATTTTATATTTTGGAAACTAAGGGCTATATTCTCACCAGTGTGAACACAGCATGCTGTGACTCTGGGAGGGACAGCCAAATGCGTTGTGATACATTTTGTATGAATGGGGAAACATTGACACAATACCTTTCATAGTTAATGATGGGTGCTGTTTTCTATTGCGGTGCCTTATTTTTGACTAGATGGTTTGCAGGGAAGGATACTGTTTTCTGTGAATGTAAAATCATGACTCTACTACCTGGAATAGAGGAGGGTCTCCATTTGTGCATAATTAGGAGAATTACAGGAGTCAACAGGGAATGGTGGTGTACTTGCTCAGGTGGAATTTAATGTGAGTGGTGATTAAAAAAAAAAAAAGTGATAAGTTTTACTTTGGGTTACATGGTGCATGAACTGTTGTAATTTAGGCTCCAGCTGAACTTAAAGTACCTGCTGACTCTTCTCTCTCTCATGCTCTATTTTTTTTAACTGTTCACTGATCTTAAAAGGTGTATCCAGCCCCTTTCTATAGTACTGAGTGTTAAAGGTGTGTATTGTCCTGTTTGTCACAATTTGGTTGTTTTGTACATTAATCTGAAGTGGATAAAGACTTTGCAATACAGTTTTCAGTTAACTGGTCTGTGTGGTTTTACCTGATCCATTGAGTTGTTGCAGCTTGCAGCCCGTTCCTAACAGTTTTTAATACCATGTTCCCAATTATGCAGTGCTTTTAACTCCCTCTGAGTTCAGAAGTAAAAAGAATTCTGCATTAAGTGGACTGTACAAAAATTAGTATCTGAAAATAATTAGGTAGAAGTAAAAATAAATTATGTAAGGATTTTTTTGATACTTTTTGATTTTTATCTGCTAAAGTTTGGGGTTTAATCTGTGAAAGACATAGTTAACTGGATTATTGTTAGTTTGCTTATTTGTATAAATCATCATGTACAGCCCAGGGCACAGGGGACAAAGTGCCTTTCAAGTGTCTGTGTTGCAATCTGCTGACAGTGTGTGTCTCAAACTCTCAAGGTAGAGGCAGGTAAGATGCTGATGGTGAAGTTCTATTTGAAACTTGTCGCTGTGTTTACCACCCTTTTGAGAGGGTGGCAGTTCCTGCAGTGAGTTTGTGCTGTGGGGAGACTCTAATGCTAAAAAGACAAATCTTTGCCAAAGCTCTGCATGGGTTTTAGAACTTTTTCCTTAGACAGAAGAGATCAGGGAGCTGCTTTTGTGTTTGATGTCTGGGAGCAGAGCTGTGCTGTGGATCGGGACTCCCAGCTGGCTGAGCTGAGGAGTGGCTCTGCCATGTCACAGTGCCTGTGTGCTCTTCCTGGTACAGCCTCACAGTGTAGCAAGTGAGACACTAATCAAGTGCTGATAGGGGATTTAAGGTTCAAGCTGTACCCAACCAACTCATAGATGGTAAAATATTAGGACATACTATAATACTGAACATCTTAAGTTTTTTTTTTTTGTATTGAATTTTGAGAGGGGTGTAGTTTAACTTGCACTTTGCTGCCAAAAGGTAATAGGTCTATGAGATAAGAATGGATGTTATTTTATGTTTGCCATATGTCAAGATACCATCCCAGGTTCTTTTGGATAATAGTGCTAAGCTTGAAGTATATTGAGATTTTAAATGGAATTTTCATTTGTCCTCTCAAGCTCCAGCCCACTTTCTTCAGGCCAGGGAAGAGAAGCAGCATCTGTAGTGTGGTTTTTATATGTAATCCAGAATTCACTTAGATTGGAAAATACCTGTAATTGAGTGTGGTTTGTCTATGAGAACTTGGGAAGTAGTATCATAACATCTGTTCAATTTGTGCAGAATACTATGCAAGTCAAATTTTCTTCTCCACATATATCTTCCTGAAAACTCAATGTGGAGCAAACAATTTCCTTGCTGCATCTGTCTTTTGCACACCCTCTTCTGTGCATCTCTGTCTCCTGCAGCTCTCCCCAGTTAATTTTTGGACATCCCTTTCTCCAGACCTGCATATCCTTCCATTAGCCTCACTTTGCCAGCGTGCTACAATCCTACTAAGAAGAACCTTTATTTCAGTGGGTAATTCAAAATTGCAAATGTTAAATTGCAGGATGCTGTGTTTGATGTAGAGACCACAGTCACAGTTCATAGTGTGCACAGCAAATAGGCCCACGTTTCACCTCAGCAATTCCTAAACATCCAGGTGCACCCCTGGAGTGAGCAAAGTGCTTCTAAAACAGTACTAAAGGAAAGAAATGTCTGGTTGTGCCCCTCTCTTAAAGGACAACAATTTCTGTAGCTAATTTCTGTCTCTTGTCTATACCTGTGGGAGACTTTGCTGCCCTGGCATGAGGCAGGTGTTGTGGCTGGAGGTAACTCCTTCTCTGCCGGGTGCAGCTGCTGCTGTTGGCAGCAAGTCCAGCAAAGCTGGCCAGAAGGATTCTCTGACTGGATTTTTAAAAATTCTTTCCCTTTGATGCCAAAGAATATTTTACTGGAGACCAGAATTCATCATACAGGTTGAACAGAAGAAAGCTGGTTTGAAAATGGAAATTGAACCAAATTAATGTTGTTTGATTTAATCAGATACAGGGACTCCCTGATGTGCAAGAGAGAGGCAAGGGAGGTGAAAGTCTTAACAGGTGGATCTATTGCACCTTCCATGCTGCTGGTAGTTGTGTGCAGTGTTTAAGTCTGGTGTACCTTGTAAGTTTGCTTGTACTGGGGACTTTCTCTGGATTGCCTGCTGCAGCTAGGACTGGGAATTCTCAATCCTTCACAACTAAGGTTAAGAGCAGTTTTTGGGGGGAAGCCCCATTGGGAAATGGGTGGAGGGAGAAAATGGGGGGAAACCTGGTATGTATGACTTTGGACAAAGCTAAAGGTCTGGAACTGTATAAATGACACCTTCTTTTGTTGTTTTCCTTGTTGCAGATGACTTGTTTAAGGTTCACAAACTTAAGCCAAATCTGAAGTGGCGACAGGCTTTTGACAACTACTTAAAAACAATGCCTCCTTACTACTTACTGGTATGTTCCTCTTCTCATCTCATCCTCCGGGGTTTAATGGCTGGTGTGACCAGAGTCCTTTGCATCATACCTCTTCCTAGTAAATTTTTTTTACATAATTATGATGGCATTTTAGGTAGTTAACATTCTGCCTTTCAGAGGTATGTAGATTAGAGCAAACATTTTTAAGAATTAAAAGAAATTCTAGAAATACTGAGGAGTAGTAGTAGCTATGTTAAGATATTAAATGTTTAATAAATGTGTTTTCTGATCATTAAGTATTAAATGAATTTTGATCAAAAATACTTGACAACGTTCAGAGAAACCAAATTTGGCTTTATTTTTGTAACTGGATAAGGAAAATGCAGATTAGGTTGTTAATTAATGTGGGTGAAGTGCTAGAACTTGGGAAGCTGATACTGACTGGGCCAAATGAAGGGTGGGGGGAGGCACTGTGTCACCTTTTACATGTAGCTTGGACAATGCACCTCAATATGGACTTGCATCATCCCGGCTATTCTGGACCTCAGCCTTTGAGAGGAAATTACCAGTGGCACCACGCAGTGTGATGTCTTGGTGATGTGGCATAATGTCCATTGTGAGCTAGTTAGACACCAAACTCATGTCACATGTTTTCTGAATAGACTTGAATTTTAGTGGCCAAAAGTGGAAAAGCTAGAGCACTGATCTATGTGCCTTAGCTTCCTATAATTGAGCTTATAAATTTCTTTTTTAAATACTTATTCTCTTACTATTGTGTATTTTGTTTTCCTTATAGCCATTAAAGAAAGCCCTAAGGATGATGGGAGCTCCAAATCTGATATCAGATAATTTAGATTGTGGACTTAGTTACAGTGTTATCTCTTACCTTAAAAAACTCAGCCAACAGGTAGTATTGATAAAACCTTTGCAATTAGAAGTGCGTTGATTATTTAGTTTGTGGTAATCTCATTATAAAGCAGTTAATCCCTGTGGGAGTTCATATGGCTGTGCAGCATATATTACAATTGAAGATTGGTGAGCATTTCCACTGGAAATATGGATGAATCCAGTATGGTTCTGTAGCCAGTGATTGTGCCTTCTGTAAGTGGTGGAGAGGAATGCAAAGGAAACCTCTTCAGCTATACTTTAAATACCTGCTAGACTTTAAACTCCAAAGATAATCACTAATTGGATTTATGGCTGCTCTTGCCATTGTTCTTCACAGCTGAAGTCAGAGGCTTGCTTTCAGTCTCATGTTTATTTCCATGTGTCCCTTGGCAGTGTGTATTTTCCAAAAAAAAGTGTGTTCTTATCCATGGGGAGTAAAATCATAGTTGAAGCTTTATATCTGAGCTTCCTGTTTCCTTCAGGTCAAAGTCAGTTCTATGTGTTGTGACCTGGTGGGAAATAGTCCTGGATATCTTTTTCTTGCTGTCAAGACTGCCATTCCAGGTGTAAGGGCCTGGAAGTTCTTCCTTCTTAGGATGAGGGGCTCTTACAAGAGTAGTTCAATATCTAGAAGGCAGTGGGGAAGCTGTGCAGCCTTTAAAATTACAAAGAAAAAATCCTCCGCCTTAAAGAATGCACAAAATACATCCCAGAGCCTCTGAATGACTGAGCATGTACTAGACATAAAACTTCCTCTGGTATTTTGGTAATCTAATGATATGCAAATTCATATTATTTATCTGCACTGTGGAGTTGGAATGACTCGAGATGGCTGCTGTGGCTCTCACAGATGCTCTCAGCACATGGAACAGTTTGAATGTGTGGAGTGCATTATAAGTTCCTGTATAGGCACAGGCAATTCCAGAATTCTGCTGTCCTTAAATTCAGTTTCCCACAGATAATGAAGCAAACTCTGCAGAGGAGGAGATCTGAGGGAAGTGGGTTGCGATCACAGTGGGTTTTGGGGTTTTGGTTGGTTGGGTTTTGTTTGTTTTTTTTTTCTTGGAGGTATTGCTAGTGGGTAAAAAAAACCTTAACTCTGAATACAGTTAGAGCTTAATACAGTCAAATTCTCTGTAGCTATAATAAGAAGTCTGTGGTAATGGGAGAAGTGATACATTTCTAGAAATTTACTCATAAAACAGATTTCTCTTACAACTTTCCTCCCTTATATTGTTACAAACATAAAGGGCAAACCTTAGTTCATAGGTTGCTTCAAAAATAAACTGAAATTCTGTTACTGTATCTGAATAATACTGTTGTTGTAAATGCAACTTTATTGTAACCTAAGGCATCCTACCTCCCATTTTGTTTTTTCTTTCCCTTTAAAGATGATTCTTCAGGGACGCAAGAGTCACAGACTTGCAGCAAAATCAGGGATATTCACAGACCTCCTACTGGCATATAAATTTAGATACACTGGCTAAATATTTTTCCATATGCTAGCACGTTAGGATTTCTTTATGCTTGAGATCTAATCTATGTAATCCAATATATCCCTGGGTAGGTTGTTGGGAACTAAATTTGTAGTTTTATTCTGCCAGTGTACTGTGTGTTTTGTACTGTAAATGTGCAGTTCCTGCTGATTCTTTAACTCACGGTGTGATTCCATTTTAGACAAAAATAGAATCGGAACGGATAATAGGTTCAGTGGGTAAGAAAGTTCCACAAGAAATTGGAATAAAAGTGAAAAATCACTCCAGTGGCCTCTCCTTGGTACACAGTAGGGATTTTAAACAACTGCTGCAAGGGATCACTGGGGAATCTCCACTGAGACTGTCGGAAATGAATGTTAAAGAATTTGCTGGATTCCACATAGGACTTTTAAACAAGGTAAACAGCACTGTGATCTTATGACTAAGCAGTTAATTTCCTCTGTTTAAATGGGTAACTTTTATGGACTTAGTGTAGAAGGAAGCACCTTCACTGAACGGTGATGAGTACAGCATAGACATAAAGAGGGAGAAGGGTAGATGCAATTTTTTTTGCACTTGATTTTACAACACTGAAAACCACATGGTAGTAAACAAAAATTCCTGTTTTACGTGCCTATCTCTGCAAAAGACAGCCACTGTTGTTCATCTGCGAATTAACGTGCTTACTCTTAATGGAGCTGAAGGCACTAATGCTGAATAAGGCTGTGATGAAAAGACAGCTACTGAGCTTGTTGTAGCCAGTTACAAAGCTTTAAAGTTATTTAAGAATATTTTTTAAAAGTTAATGTTATTACAGTTCATGGTGGAATTTCTCCATGCGTGGGAACTGATGGACTGATTGAAAGTTACTTATTTTGTTACAAAACTAGGATTTGAAGCCACAGGCATTCAGAAATGCATATGATATTCCTCGTCGCAGTCTTCTAGACCAGCTAACTAGAATGAGAACCAATCTTCTGAAAACACACAGGCTTATCTTGGGGCAGGATGAAGGTAAGGAGTCACAGTTCTTCATTAACAGTTTGAAGAGAATACAGCTATTTTTGTTATTTCCTTAAGGTGGTGTTTTTTGTCTCTGGTGTGGGAGCAGAAGTGGCCATTGCATCTCTTGCTGAGTCAGAAAATGTCCTTTTCTTGACTCTGAAGGGGAAGGAAGGAAATATTTGCCTTCTGTCATGCAAGATGTCATGCTTGCTTTGAAATTTAAAAATAAATTTCATGGGAGAGCTTTCACATTCACCAGGGTTCAGTAGACATGTGTTACAAAGTGATGGGGGCTTAAGGCAGAGAGGAGCTCTCTTTGTTTTTTGTGAGGTACTGGTAGTCTAAAAACGCTGTTATCAGCATAGAAATTAAACTTGCTTATTTTTTATTCTTCTGCCAATTAAGCTCAGCTCTTGCCAGGCTTATTTCCAGAATTGTAGTCTTCAGCTCTTCCTTTGTAGTGAAAACAAATACTCAATTCTAGTTTTTAAATGCTAACACTTGAAACTGAGGTGTGAAGGTTGTATTGTCTTAATTCTAAAACTAAATTAAGATCTCTTTTCTGTTGCAGACTGCCTTCATAGTGTTCCTGTTGCTCAGATGGGAAATTACCAGGAATACCTGAAAATGATGCCTTCACCTCTTCGGGAAATTGACCCGGATCAACCAAAAAGACTCCATACATTTGGCAATCCATTTAAACAGGATAAGAAGGTAGGAGGGGGCTTGCTGCCTGCCGTGCCTTTATATTTAACACAGCTTGAAATAATTTGTGAGTAGAATTTCTCCCCAACAACTACAATATATTGCTAACCTGTGCAGCCTGTGGAAAGGAGGGATGTGTACAGAATCGTGCTGGTTTACTGGGTGGCACTGGACTCTCTCTGGTTACGCTGGTTATCTCTGTTCTGAAAGCTGTCAAGTGTTCTGAAAGCCAATTGAATCTGAACACAGATGGACTCAACTCATCAGTGGATTGGTGAAACAGTTGCTATTTTGTACTGCTGCTTAAATTATTACTCCTTTTCAGGGTATGATGATAGACGAAGCCGATGAGTTTGTGGCTGGGCCCCAGAACAAGATCAAGCGGCCCGGGGAGCCCAACACACCGGCGTCGCTGAAGAGGCGGCGCAGCATGTCCCCCCTGCTGCGGCGGCCACAGTCACCGCCTGTCGTCACCAACCATGTGGGTGGCAAGGGGCCACCCGCTGCTCCTGGCTCCCCCTCCTACCTGAGCCTCAAGGGTGTTCCAGCAAACAAAGGTATACTGAGCTGTGGTACAGCAGCTTGGGTGGTGAGGGGATCTGGGCAGGAAGGGAAAAGGTTCTGTCAGCACATCTGTGCTATGCTGTTATGTAGGAGTGAGTTTCTTTTGTTAGCCTAGATAAACAGGCTGCTGCTACAGCTAATGAAATCTGAAATTTAAAAAAACTGTAGATAGAAAGTACCTGAGATCAGCTTTTAGTTTTTCTTTGTGTATTCTGTGGCGAAGAAGGAATGTTAAAATACAATTGTTTCATTTCCCACTAATAGGAGTTTTCATACCCACCTATTGCAGCAAATGGAGTCAGAAGAAAACTCTGTTAGCTGGGTTTGGGGAAGAGAAGGAAAACATGAGTTTACTTAGGAGTCACGGCATTGCACTAGGAATACAGAACATGGTGACTTGATGATAGTGATAGGAGATGTAGCGATCCAAAGGGGAAGTATTCCCTTGGTCACATCCGCAGCTGAATAGAAGTATTGGAGTATTATCCAGTGCTGTCGGATTGCTACACAGCACTTTAGACAAAAAGGATACAGAAGTACTTCTATTCGGTTCTTTGATGCTGCTCTTAGCACCAGTAAGATACGTATTTTTCACTTGTAGATACCGGTAACAGTGTTGTCCAAGATGGCAATGGAGAGAAGAAAACAGAAAATAGTCAATCATTGGAGAAGCAAATTGATGGCTTACCTGTGCAAATGGCTCCTGTGGTTCCAGCTGCTGTGGGAGAGGATGAGATGTTACCCAACGACTTAGATTCTCTACCTGTTGAATTCAATTGTTTAAGTGAAGATGGGTTGGATCATAAACCTGGTACCAACGCACTTGTTCGAGGGCCTCTGAATTACAGTATGAGTGGAGATGACCAAAAGCGGGCCATGGAGTCTACTTCTGAATCTGTGCCAAATTCCTTTAAAATAACACCTACCATGTTGGAGGGAAACAATGCTGACATCAAAATTAAAGTGATGAAAGAGGTTCGCAAACCTGGAAGAAGTAAGTTATTTGGGTTTGTTTATTTTAGTAGTGTATTATATGTGGTGTGAGAGAGAAGACTTTCCCTTGAAGGAAGGAGCTATTTTAATATACACACAACTTCAGATGCTGAGAGCTCATGAAAGAGCAATGGAGGGGCAAAAAAGGAGGAAATGCTGGGCAGGTGAGTTCAAGTTTAGACTTGTGCTTGGAAAGTTAAGTGTCAAGCCACCCTGTTTGCCCTCGAGGACAGGTTATGTAGTATAAGAGGTGCCCTGTGAAAGTAGCACCTTTCAGAGGTTTTGGTTTTGTTACCAGTGATCTGATAAGACTGAATACGCTGCCTTAGGCTGCACTGCTCCTGTGTACACAAAGTGTACTTGTTGCTTTGTGTCCATCAAAACTCCCTTTGCAGGGCAAAGGCACGTCTCTGTAAGGGTGCATCTTGGAATATCTTGAAAGGGAATATTAACAGTTAACAGCAGAGTGATTTTTTTTCTAATTTTGTGAGACTAATTAGTGATGAAATGCTGTTGCAAACTCTTGAGAACTGAAGACTAAAAGTGACATTCTGTAAAGTGGGCTTATCCAATTTTGTCCCAATTTAATGCCTAGTAAATGGTGATGTAGAATAAAACAGTGTGTTCAGTGTGAGTCACCTCTTGCCATAGAATTCAAGCAGTCATCAGAGAAAGAAGCTAAACTGTAGTGGCTTGAATATGTACATCTGTTCAGAGGTCTGACTATTTATGCTGCCTCTGCCTACTGCATTACTCTGAGGAGATTCTTGGTCACAGCACCATAAATGTATGCATACTGGGGTCAGTTGTGGGAAATAGTGAATCAATGCTGGTTTTGAATTTGTTTCCAATTTAATATGTCCAGTTCATTCTTTTGCAGTGGACATATTTACCTTGTACCAATGGGACAGTCCTGTTGGGCTCTCACTAAGGATTGATAATTTGTCTTTCTAGAGATCTAATGGCAACTTCTCCTTTCAGAAACGATGGCTCCAGGCCAGATCAGGGTTTGGTGGCCCTCTGTGCATATTAAGTGTGATGATGGAAATGGGAGGCTTCTCTCTACCCAGCCTGCATTTTCTGACAGTAAATGTTCCTAGCTGCTGCTTTTGAAAGAGAACCTTAATCTTTGGTGCCACATTTGAATTCCCAGATCATCAGTATGACTTTAAATTATTCTGTCACCTGTGTTCTGCTCTTAAAGCTAATGCAGGTGTTTTTCTTGCCTTACATGTTTTATCATACAGAGATACGTGAAACTGGGCTTTGTTTTTCCTTTTTGGCGCTTGAGCTTTACTGAAATTGCGTCTGCAACATTCATTTTTAATACATGGTTGAATTTTTATCTTTTTTAGATTATGAAAAAATATTTTCTCTTCTTGAGGAGGTGCAAGGACCTATGGAAATTCAAAAGTATTTCATTGAATTTGCTATCAAGGAAGCAGCAAGGTTTGTATAGATAGAAATCACTCAGTCATAAATTTAGTATTAATTTAGATCATGGTAGTAAATAATTAGCAGTGATTATATTTTGATTTTCTGTTTTGACAGACTTAAATTATATCTTTTTGTGGTCAAACTGCTGTTACATTTTTATGTAGTAAATGGTCTTTACTTAAAGTTTAAATATGAATTACAGAGATGATGTGTTGTTATTGGAGACCTACTCAGAATTTTGGTGGGTTGGGGAGGAGCAGATGTATTAAATTAAATTTCCTAGCCATTCTAATGCCAGAAATAAAGAAAGCTCTTCCCTACTGGAAACAGAGAGCCTCTGGTAATACGATTTGTCATGGCTGAATATTCTTGACCTGTTCAACTATATTTTTTGAAAGAAGAAATTTATATTGCTCTCCCTCTCTTCTGTAGGTTTAAAAAACGGGTCTTAATACAACACTTAGAGAGAATACTAGAGGAACTAGATTTCACCAGCCCACCCAACAGAGTTAATCATGTCAACAGTAGATAATAATGTACCGGCCAGACGAATGCGGACCAGGAATGAGTTTGCTGTGCCACAGAAGAGTGGAAGAGGATGTAGCTACTGCCCTCACCATCTCGGCAGCCAAGTGATTTTACTGTCACAGTCTGAGAAGAAGCAGTGGAGCTTTAACTTTAAGAGCCTGATTCGGCAGAAGCTGGGCTATAACCTTAAGGATTTGCTATGAAAGGTGTGGCTTTTTCCTGTGGAGGGTGCTGTTTGCTCAACAGGCGGAAGAAAATAACCATTGCTGCCCCTCCTGCAGGTGATGAGAATTTACTCATTTGAACGCTGTCATTAGACATTTACGTACTGTAGGCAGCAGGTTGCACTAAAATGGGGCACTGTCAAATGCACACACTGTCTGCATCGTGGAGAGAGCCCGTGTGTTCCCAAAAAAACCCTCCCAGAAACACCTGCACTGGTAAAATTGCATGTTGCCACCACAGAGACAAGGGTCTTGTTCCCAAGAACTGCTAGCCATGCCTTTAAACTTGAGATTCAGTGTAGATTGAGAGTAAAGAAACTGCTATTGTGTTAATGAAAGCTAAAGACAGCCCTGTGACTGTTACCACCTGATGGTCACTAAACAATCTACCTCAGACTCTCTTCTGTTTTGTCTGCAGACATTATGAAAGTGCACCTGAGGCTTCCCAGGTCCCCGACTTCAGTTCTCTTTCATCCTGTGAGGAGGACGGAGATTCTTCAGGTGGCCTTGGCACACGCTGTGCTTTGGAAGCACTAAAAGGAAACGCTTTTAAAAACGTGTATTTTAATGTTCATACAAAAGAGATTATTTTGAACAGTATTGTTACCAGATCACTAATTTGATATTTTAATTGTATAAATTTTTTGGAACATATGTATATATAAAATAAACCATTTTATTAATTTTTAAGAAGTGCTAATCTGAGGAGTCTGTAGCGGGCAGCACTGAGTTCCTCCAGTTGTCTGTTACCAGCAGACTGAGGATATTTTTGTGAAACCAGCTGAACCTGGTCTTTCACATCCTCAAACACAACTCGTGGTGTTAGCTGCAGAGTGTGTTTGTGCCCTGGAGCACCTGCCCAGGTGTCACTCAGCTTGGCCTCTGTGGGGTGCACATTTTTACTCAGTTTTGAGGGCCCTAAGTTCCAGTTTACCAAACCCTTGGTTACCTGATCTGATATCCTCTCCTCTTTTCCTCTTAATTAACTATTTTGTCCGAAGGGAATCCCATATATGACAGAACATACAAAGAAGACTGAAGCCACCTGCATGTAATTTTTTTTCTCTCTCTAAAACAGTACCAATAATGTGCCAGTATTAAGTGGGTCTTGGGATGAGTCTGTATTTTCAGTTGTTCGCTCATAATCTCCCGTGGTCCTCTAACAGCTTTCTTTAAAAGACAGGTTGAAGTTCTGCTCATGCTAACTTGTGCTCTTGGCCTTGTATGGGAAATATCCCAGGGATTCCAGTGGACTGGCCAGCCAGGGAAACAGATTTTCATGGTGAGCCTGTACTTCTCTGTTCCTGCTGGTATTTTGAGTACAAAGCAGCCTGTGAGACATCTTTTCCATCCGCTCTGAAGCAGTGGCCTTGGTTTCCTTGGAAAATGCAGTTTGACCATTGGAATGACACCAGTGAAATTCAAGAAGGAAATGAAATTCAAGAAGGAAATGAAATCCAGCAACAGCAAATCTCTGTCACAGTGTATATGAATGAAGTGACGTAGGGGAAGGCATTACTGTAAATGTACCCTGATTCTTAGAAGTAACTTTTATTCGTCTGTGCAGATGAATAAAATTGAATATTAAAAAAAAAAAAACCACAGAAGTTGCAGTGATACAAAGGGGGATTTACTCCTTCAAATTTCACATGGCGGCTGTTTGTCACTGTGATGGACCTCCCATGCCAAATGCTGGACTCTTAAAAGGGATTTTATATACAGAGGGTCAGATATGCTGTGCATACCTCGTAAAATGGCCTGGTTAAATGCATCAAGTTGCACGTAATGTGCTATTCTTGAAATAGTAAGTGATAAGAGGAGACAGCTTTCTTTCATATAGTAAATGGCTGTTTAATTTTCACCGATTCCAGAGACACTCACTTGATCATTGTGTGTCTGAGCAGGGGCCATGTTTTTAACTAGTGACCTTGTTAGTGTGTAAGTCTGTTCTTTTGGTGGGATGCAGTTGGCTGCCAAATCAGCTGCAGGGAGCTGGTAACTTCCATCCACTCGTTTGGAATCTTGCACCTCAGAAGCTACAAAATACTCTGTTCAAGTGCAAGCAGTGAGAATTTTCCCTTACCCTCACCATTATTTTATCTGAATAGATTGAATTTGGCTTAGAATATTAGAGCAGCAGAAGTCATACGGTGAACTGGACATGAGTCTTCATAAGAAGGAAGAGGTCTGCAGGGTTTGTGTCAGTGCAGAGATGAAGAAAAAGGAGCAGCAGCAATTGATGAAGAGCACACACAGCCCTGAATTCCACATGGACATGGCTCCTTTAGGAAGCAGAAAATTTTCCACAACCAGTTGAAGACAATTCCTTGTGAGCCAGAGCACGGTGCTGGATGTGTGTGGGACATGCCTTGAATGAGCACAGTCCCAAGCTGTGCTGGCACTTTAGGGACCACAGCAGGACCACACTGGTGTCAGACCTTGCCTTTCCTGGTACAGACCATGGCCCAGCAGCAAGAGGTGTGTCACCAGGGCTGTGACCTGTGTAATGAGAGAGCCTCTCGCAGCAGGAACGTCCCTCAGCAAGGGCTCGGGAGAGAGGATGGGTCCACTGATGCATCCTGGAATTGGAAGCTGTTTGTGCTTTGCTCAAACTTGTATTTTTGAGCCCTTGTGTATGTAAAGTTGAAATAATGTGGCACAGTTGAATGTTGGGAAGCAGGGAAGAAATCCAGCTCTGTGTTTCCCGTAAGGAGCACTGTGTAACAGTCTGAATTAACAAATTTAGTACTTGCCTTCCTTGGGTAGAAGGGTTGTGAGGTGCTTTTGGAGTCTGCGTACCTTTGTGAGTTCTGTTGCATCTGTTTTCTGACCCTCTCTTAGCTAGGCCTCCTCAGTGCATGTTGTCTTTATTTTTTCCTGTGTAGACCTCAAGGGATTTTCCTCCTAAGCCATGCAGCTCCCAGGCTGGTCACTATGGCAGGTGTCTGTTGGGTACTGCTGTTCCTAGTTTGAGGGCGCAGTGCATTTGTGGTGGGCACGTGTATTCTTGGCCAGGTTTAACCAGCATCAGAGAGTGATTGTCATCTTCCAGAATAACAGTTGCAGAGGCTGTTACTGTGCTGTGCTTGGCTGTGCTGCAGTCAAGCAATTGTATGTCTCCCTTTGCAGGAAACTGTAAAAAAACCCCCACCCCTATTTTTTTGTTTTGTTTTGTTTTTTGTTGTTTTTTTTTAACCTGGTAATTTTCTCCAGGTTTTTCCTCTAAACTGCATGGCTGAAATGGCAGCAGCATAGGCTGTTGAATTTGATTTCTTTTGGTCTGTTCTTTAGTATCTACTAAGAAACTTCTGATGGAAAAATACAAGAAGAAATGCATTACCTAACAGAAACAAACGGTTAAAAAAACGTATAAAGCTCAATTTCATACCAGCAACATGGCAACATCACACCTTTAGTAAATGGACTTGAGAGTACTTGTCTTGACAATGTGCAACCTAGTTAAGCAGAAAACAAGGCCAAAGACACTTCAGATCTGGCAGACAAGAGGCTTGGCAGGGATCTAAAGGAAGGATGTTAGTCACTGGATTTAAAAGGAGCTGCTGCTTGCAGGTCTGCAAAAACAAGTTAAAAGTTTGTCATAAGTGGAAAAGGAAGAAACTGGAGAAGAAGAATGCCTTGGGATTTAGCAAAAATCTTCTGTCCTGCAGGAATTGTTAAACTGTATTCTAAATCTGAATCTCGGGATCATTTCAAGGAGGACAGGCTAAACAAAAAATGTTGAACTTTCCTGAAATTACCCATTCAGTTGAGCTGCAACATGGCTTGTTGTTTCATCACTGAAGACTGTTGGGTTGGCTTTGGCATTGGTGTTTTTCTTTTCAGTCTGTGATGTGGTGTTGTCTCTTGGTAGTGGCTAAAGCAGCCTGGCAAGGGAGCCCTGTGGTTGTCCATGGAGCTGGGAGTGCAGGCAGGGGCTGTGGGAAGAGTTGGTGGAAAAGGCAGTTGCTGCTTTTGTGCTGTGCGAGTTGGTTCAACTCCACCTCTTCCATCTCAGAGCCTTCATTTTAAAAGTGCACGAGATGCTTCTCAGGGCCGGGAGCACAGATGTGGTGCCTGGAGCAGCTTACTCAGAGTCCAGACAATGAATGCACCAAGGAAGGAGTTAAATTGTTGTACAGACTTGTACAGCCTCGGGGTAAATGCTGGAGAATATTTCCATAGGCAGTGGAAGAACTGAGCTGCACTTGCCTTCAGCCACATGGCTTTGCCAGGAATGGGGACTGCTGGTACCATGTAAGGAAAATTGCCCTTTACCAGGAGCTGGGAAGTGCTCAGAGCAACTGCGTATTCAGATTTTAAGCTTGGGATGAAGCTCCCAAAGAATTTGTGCTGAAGTCCAAAAGAATAGTTTAGCCTGGGAAAGATGGTGGAATGAAAACCTCAGATGAGATTTTTGCTGGAGGTCTGATGTTTTTGAGAGCTTGGGGAAGTTTTATCTTCACATCTGCAGTGGGAATTTCACGGCTATTTCCTAGTCCTGGACCAGCTCTAGCTGCAGTGGAAGGAGCTGGAGCCTTGGCATTTGTACATGCTTGCTGTCATCTCAGTCACTGTCACTCCTTTAATGCAAACAGTCTTGCATGATGTCCTTTAAAATATTGGACACCCCTGGCAATTTGCTGTATCCCAGTGCCCCACTTGCTACTGCTGAGCAGCTGGTAGGAGGGACAGAGCTTTTTGGGAATGATCCCCATGGTGTGTGCACACTTACAAAGTACTTAGAGCCCTGCAGGATGTTGAACAGGAGGAGAGGGTTATAAAGCATTTTGGTAGTTACTAAGGCAAAGCTTTTTTTGCATGGTTAGGCTGTTTCTTGTCATTTACTCCAGAGCCAGGTGCATATTTTAATGTTAAATTGTATTTGTAAATATTTAATATGTAGAATATATCAAAGACAGGTTCAGCCTTTTGTAAAGGATGGAGTTGGGGGACTTCCCCCCCTTGCTTCATCTGGCAGCTGTGACCCATGTGCTTGTGCAGAGGTGGCCTTTGCAGAGAAGGCTGCTGGGCTGTGCCCAGGTTTTCCACAGGGTGGGACTGCTCTGGAACCATCCCAGGTCTTGGATAAGTGACAATAGGCAACTGGAGCTGATTTTTGCTGGGTTTGTGGAAATGCACTTACTGTTTCTTGAGGTGGTGGTAGCAGTGTGAGCAATTGCTGTCTGGGCACAACTCTCAGAGCTGAGGAGACTGTCTCGGGATGTTTGGGGTTTGAGCAGCCACAGATCTGGTCAGGGCACACTGCTGTAGTGGCTGCCTGGTCCCTTGGCAGTGGATGTCTCAGGGATCAAGGGTGCTTTCCTAAGTAGGACAGAAATAAAAATGAGCCCTGTTCCCCAAGACTAGAAAGTGATTTAAAAAAAGGCATTTTGCTGATTGCAGATGATTATAATGCAGCTGCTCGACAGTGACATCCCAGCCATGGAAAAATAACATTGATTCTTTGAGCTATTTTCCAGTCTGCACAGCATATTAAAACCCTTCATGCACAGCTGGCACATTTAACTTTGATTATGTTGTTGAAGTGACTGATCTGAGGGCAGCCTGGATCCCAGTTGCTTGCAGAATTTGAAAATAAGATTGTTCCAATTCATCTGCAGTTGGTTATTTTGGAAGAGAGACAAACTATCTTGAGCACTTTTAGGGCTGCTAATTAAAGTCTTGTGGCTCTCCTCTGAGAGTCTTTAAAGATGGATGGATGGACTTACCCAAGGTCATACAGTGTGTCACTAACAAAGATGATTATAAAATCTGTGCCCTAATTTGGTCTTGCACACTTGAATTATTTTCCTGATGTGGACCATCCCACCAAAAACCAACACACTGGCTGCTGGGCTCTTGTACATGTCAGTGGGTTCGTTTTTCCCTGTGCTCTCCTGCCTGCCAGCTGGGTCTGGCACGGGAGCAGCATGAGGTGGAGACAGGACAGGCTCCCTACTGCTTCCACACAGAGGTGGCTGCAGTGGGTGCCTTTTGGCTGAAGTGTGCTTCTGGGGCTGGAAAAAAGCAGGAGCTTGGAAAGGAAGGTAGGAGAGCTGCAGAGAAGCTGCCCAAGCCTGTAGGCACTTGTGGTGGTGCTGCCTCTTTGTTAGAGTTTGGCTTCTGACCCGAGCTGCTCCAGCACCTTTCCTTTCCCAGTTGAGTGAAAGCACATTTTGAAATTCCGCTGGCATCCATGGGTTCAGGGCTCCTCCCTCTGCACACGCAGAACTTGGAAGCTGCTATCCAAAATTATCATTAGTGGAAAAGGAGACGACGGGGAACTCGGGAGCTGTGGAAGAGGCTGTTTTAAGTGTATTGCATCCACCAGATCCTCCCGCAGGAGTTCTGTCAGAGAACAGGCATGCCGGTGTGCGGCGGCAGCCTTTGGCTCGCTGGGAGCTGGATGTGGGCAGGACGTGCCAGGGCTTGGCCAGCTGGGGAGGCTCTCATCGAGCTGCTGCTGCGGCAGCCCCTGCGGCTTCCAGCAGGTGAAACCGGGTCAGAACAACTCCTGGGAACTGTCTGTGAATTCCCCGCAGGAAAGACAGTTACTGGTGAGTCACGGCCCAGGCTGTGATGGGACGCGGTTGCTGGATAATAGGCTGCGTGATGGTGATGGTTTTTCTTCACACATCAGGACCCTGAGGAGGCTTCTGACCTCGTTGGGCAGCTGAAAGCTGTTTTGTGTCTGGGTTCCAGGTGGCCAAAGCTGAATTCCTGCAGATGTAGGTTCAGCAGCCTCTCCTTCCCAGGGATCTGCCTTGCACCCCTGGACTTGGTGTTCCCGCTGTTGAAGAGAGGAGTTGTGAAAGTAAGGAGGTGAAAGGGACAGCTGTTGTCATGATAGGGAACCAGAAAGAGGTTGAAAGCCTTTCCCCGTTCATCCTCAGGCACGAGGTGGGAGTTCCTCTGAGGGATTGACCAGTGGTGAATTTAGGAGGTCGGTGCCGTGCTCAGTGCGAGGCTGGCACGGGGCCCTGTGAGGGGGTTTCGTGCTGATGCAGTGCTCTGCTCTGTCTGGAGCTCATCGTCATGACTCACTCCTTATTTCACTCTTCCTGTTTTAACTTGCACTTCATCTCTGCGGAGCATCCCCTTGCTCTGCTCCAGGAATATTGTGGGGTTGAGCCTCAGGTCTGCCTGCTTCAAGCTCTGCAGTTGCTGCCTGAGCACAAGAAGCAAAGGTAGAGAAGAGAGTGCCATGCAGAACTCCCCTGCCCACTGCTCCCGTGCTGGGAGACAGCTCAGGCTGTTTCCACGGTTGTCCTCCCTGCCAGCCCAGGACATCCCAAGGCAGCAGCATGGCCGTGGCCATGCTTGACCACCAGCAGGCCTTGGTTTTTGAACCAGCCCTGCTGCATCCTGTAGGATATGTGGGTCCCTTCCATGGGAGATGAACATGAGCCTCACTCTGATGTGGCTTTTCCTTTGTGATCTGAAGCTGCTGTGTTAAACAGGTATGGAAGGACCAGCTGGCTCCAGCTTCAGAGTTGTGGTGGTGGTGACTTTGAAATGGTGCCACCGTCCCCAAGGTCCCTCAGCAGAGATCTGTGTGTGCCAGGAGGCTGTAGAGTAGCATGGTGGCCTTGGGCAAGGAGGGGACATTATTTGGCCCCTTCTCTTCCCTCCATGTGCTTTGCATCGTGCTGAGGATGTGGTGCCTCACTGAGGTTGCCCTCGCTGGGGGCTCACCCAGGCCTCTGGGTGCCTTGGAGTCTCCAGGTACTGGCCTCGGGAGTGACAGCTTGGTATGGATATGGGGAAGAGGGAGCCCTCTTTGGAGTGCCTGCCAAACTGGCCACTCTGAAACTGCTTTGGGATTTGTCTTGGTTTGTGCACTTCTGTCTCCGGGATGGGGAGTAAATCACTGCTTCAGCATTTGCTGTGCACGCAGGACATTCCTCCTGTATGCTGCACTGGAGCAGAGACCTCCAGGAGCAGGGATGAGGCATTCTGGAGCAGTCTGGGGCTCCGAGGACATCAGCACTGGCCTTTTGTGGCTGGCCACGAACTGCTCTAAAATACGCAGCAGAAATACCTTGCAGGGGGAGGGGAATATTTTCTTTCCTTCTTTTTTTTTTTTTTTTTTTTTTTTTTTTTTTTTTTTTTCTGAAATCCAAAGTGAAGTGCCCCTGCAGCACGGCAGCCTTCAGCAGATCCTGGGGAAACTGGCTCAGCCAGCACCAGTCTGGGCAGTGAAGGCACTGCCAGTGCTGGGTGCTCTGCCTGGCAGCACTGGGACATGAACTAGGAATCAACAGCCACATCTCTCTGTGTTGGGGGCTGTGGGTTCCCTGGGATCACTGGCATAGGATGAGCCATTGATAATCCAAATGTCACCTTTTACTTTTTTTTCCCTCTCCCTTCCTATCAAAATGGCCTGGAAGCTGTGATACCACACAGCCTGGGCCCCTGCCAGGGAGCCCTGGAGCTTATGTTCCTGCTCATGCTGCCAGGCTCCCAGCTGCCTCGCTGCTCTGTGAACTCCCATTTGCCTTTCTTGGCTGGAAAAAGGATTAAGTTAGCAGGACAGGAAAATTAATTAGCTGCCATTTTAAGGATGTAACTTTCGTCGCACTCTGAAGTGTTTTGAAATGGCATTGTGTCATTGAGACCAACCCAGAGTTGATTAAAAGGCTTTTACCTGCCAGAATATCAGATTTATTTCTGCTGGGGTTCTGCCCCTAGTGATTATGGCTTCAAGGTGAACCTCAAGGCCAAATCCAAGGAGTGTTTTGCCTTCACTGTTAGTGCTGACTGTGGAAAGCTGGTACCAAAGTCTTTTCTGTTTGTTTAACATTCAAAATAGCCTTGCTTAGCCCTTCCCCTCTGCAGGCAGCTTGCCAGCCTGGGACAGCAGGGAACTGCAGAGCTGCAGCTTCCCTGCCCGGCTAGGGGGCTTCCCACAGGGAGCCCGTGGGCAGCACCATGGCCCCAGATGCTGCGGGGTGAGCCTCAACCTTCCCAAATAATCTGGCAGAAAATTGCTGCTGTTTGGTGCAGGTGGCCCTAAAAGTGAACAGAAAAGGTGCCACTCTTGGTGGGGGCACTGTATCCAGCTGAAGGATGTCCTACAGTTAATGTCCTTGCTGAAGGTGTCAGAGATGGAGAAGGACAGATCTGCTGCAGTGTGGTGAAGTGTGAGAGAACCTGAACCACGGGAAGTGAGTGATAAGGAAGCCAAAAATCATTTTAGAGTTAGGAAGTAATCATCATTCCCTGCTTTCTCCAGTGCGGGGGGACTGTGTGGGTGCTCCAGAGCACCTGGAAGGGGCCGTTAGCTGCCAGCTTTCCTGAGAAAGCAGTGCTTCAGCTTTGGGCAGCAGAACACGTGGGTCCTGGCACCAGACTGCAGCGATGGCTCTGTCTGGGGTGTGCAGAGGGAATACATCAGATGTGTGACTGGGAGAGATTTCCACCCATGGTGCTGCTGTTCAGCCCTCACTGACCTCTAGAATACGTGCTTCTGCCAGCTGCACTCCCATTCCAGCCTCACACGGAAGGGCTGCATCAGTGACCAATCTCTGACACAAACCGCGGTCCCCATCCCCTCACCTGCAAGGGTGTAAATGACTCCTGCCCTCCTTTGCACTTCCCCACTGAGCTCCCACTGGAATAGTTCAAGAACCCAGCAAAATTAATGCAGCTTAAACCCACCACTTCAGCAATGAGTGGAAATTACCAGCACATATTTTTTTATTTTACTATTTAATCTAGTAGAAATATCACGGCTTGTAGCCAAAGCAATTCAAGATGTGACGGCTGTAAATGTGCATTGGGCGATGCTGGAAACTCTCCAGTCTAATTCAAGAAACTCTTGGCTCAACTCTTGCTTTGCATTTGAAGAAGAGAAGCTCATCTGTGAAGAACCCCATGCTGCAAGGTAAGCACGAGGTGGCTGTGGGAGCTGGTTAAGGTGCCCCTTCCCAGAACACCTGTTTTATTGGTATTTTACCCCCTCATATTCTGTGCTGGATGCAGAACTGCAGCAGCACAGAAAGCAGATGAGGGGTGAGTCTGTTGCTCTCTCTGGTGCAATCCTGATGGATGTTGTAGTTGAGCAAAGTCCTCCAGTGCTTTGCCAGCTTTTCAACCTCCCCCAGTTTCCCTCAGGAAAAGCAGAGGAAGGAGTGAAAAGTGATCTTGCTCAAGTCCAGGGTTTTAACTATTGCCAGCCCTGGGAGCAGCCCGAGTGTTTCCCCCAGTGGCTGTTGCAATACCAGACCTTGCAGGAGCCTGTCCCGTGGGCTGGCAGGGGATTAGCACATGGTAGAAAAGCCTTCACTGTGGTTAAATTGAAGACAGAAAATATGTCAGCTCTGCCAGAGAGGATGACAAGGAGCCTCAAAGGCAAGCAAATCCCCAGGCTAGTAATACTTCCCTCCTAAATGTTTTACTCAGCTACTTGCAGCTATTTTGATCCCCCTGACCAGTAATGAACATGAGGCCAGACAACACTTTCACACAGAGCTGCCATAATTAAGGCAATCACTTCACGTCAGTGCTGGGCAGTCAATTTTAAATAGTCACTCGCCAGGGATTTGCTGCAGCAGGCTGCAGGATGGTCAGAAATAAACAAACAAACACTTTATGGATATCAATTTTTATTTGACATTGTGAAATCAATAAGAAAAAATAATTTGTACAGCTTTGTGATAGAACCGTTGCTGCTGCAGAGTGAGGTTACTCCTCGTGAGAAGGGCCCCGATGCAGCCCCAGGGTGCTCCCAGCAGGCCCTGCTGGCTGTTCTCCACCTCCCAGTCCCAGCAGCACCTCCCACCTCTGTAGCTTCCCAGTAGCACAAATGGGGCTTGTCAGATGTTTCATGAAAGCAGCTCTGCTCTAACACCCTCTGCAAAGGGCTCAGTGCAACCACGGCTGCAGGACCCGTCTACTACAGAGGTTACTGAGCTTCTGCTGTGCTTCTCCCTCCCTCTGTTAATTCTGTCTCTCCTCTGCCCCACAAGGTCACCTAGCCCACGTTCAGCCTCCCCTCTGTGCAGCAGCTTCTGCACAGCAGCCCTGTTCCCCAGGGGAAAAAGCTCTGTCCATAATGGAGAGATCACCCAATACTATTTCCAAGGCCTTTGGTGCTGGCAGGAGCTGATTTGTGACACCAGCAAGAGCAGAACCAGGACATTTTAGGAACTAATGCCACAGCTCAGATGATTGCAGCTGGCAGAGTAACCCTTTCTAGTCAAACTCAGATGCTTAAGAGTGATTGTAGAGCAGCAGCCACAGATATTGCTCAAGCACTGGGACACCCACTCCATAGGACGGGCAGAGCTAGAAAAAGTGGCTTCGGTTTACACAGTATTTTTGCCAAGATTTTTGTCTTTGACAGTTCTTAACAGTTTAAAAAACACCCAAACACAACTCAACAGATGCCAGGACAAAAGGCTGAGTTTCCACTGTGCCAGTGAAACATCCTCAAACCAGGCCCCACCAGTATCTCGGCCTACCCTCCCTCTGCTGTGGAAATGCCAGACCCAAAAGAGATTTTAGTACTGATTCAGCCCCTGAGGGGAGGTAAGAATTTAGACATAAGTAAGAGTTAAGGACAGTATGATCAGCTCTAATACATGAAATCAAGACAGTAATCTTAAATCAACGAAGGGCTTAGCTGAAAAAATCAAGGTGGAAGGCTCTGTTGGCTGAAAAGGGGTAGCTGTCCTGAATTACTGTCAGCAAACAGAGCAAGCTGCTGGACCCTACCCCTGGATCACTGAAGGAAGGGACAGTTCTTACTGATACTTAAATATGAAGATGACGTGGAGGTTGTACCTGGTGCCAACACCATGTTCAGCACATTCACAAGGTTCAACATTCCCCGGTTCACAGCCAAAGAACACGGAGTGTGGCAGATTATCTATGTGAGCTGCCTCCCCCACACAAGCACCAGTGCACAGCCACAGCCCAGGCAACCTGGGGCAACTTGCATGAAATGAAGGAGGGCAACGAGGAAATAACATGGTAAGGAAAAAACAGGAAAAAAAAAGAATAACCCTTCACACAACTGTTTTTCAGCATTGTAAAAAAATAAAAATGAAAGCAATGTTTTTAACTTGCCCTGCCACACCGTGCTGGTGTCCCACAGGCATTCTAGGATTAGATGCTGCCCCTTTTCCTGCTGTTCAGTGATGCAGTGCACACAGCATTTCTGAGGGGGTCCATAGACTGTAGTACAAGCAAACTGAAACAATAAATACACTCAAACATTCCCTCCTGACAAAGAACGTTAATTGCAGGAAAAACTAGCTTGCTTTTTGTAACTGAAGTTAAGTCAGCTGCAGCTCGTTTTAATATCTGAAACTTTGAAGATGTGTTTCACAGCATAACTGTAGAATTTACACTGCACTGCCAATCCACAATTCGGTCATTCTCATTAACAGTGTACAAAGAAGGTCATTAGTTTATATATATATATTTATATATATATATTTTATAAAGTCTGGAAGATCAATATAAATACTGCTCCAGAAATTAAAAAAGTGTTTACATCCCCGACTTGAATATTACATCTCAGTGTCCTGGGTTATTGGTATCATCTGTAAAAGTCTTAGCGGCGCAGAGGTTCAAGTTTTCGAAATTTCAGTGCCGAGCTGGATGACAAAGCATCTTGGTTTGAAGAAGAATTCACTGTGTCTGGGGACTGGAACAATACTCTACCACGATGATTAAATACATAAAAAGATGGATGGTTCCTTAATGTGTCAAATGTCCTTCAAAATAAATGTAAAAAGTCAAAGTTAATATTCTCTCAGAGCAGGGAGTTTAGAACAGTCAGTATGGGGCGTACTGAATTTAGACATAGAAAATACAAGTTTTAAATCCAAACTTCTTGCTTGCTTTTAAGTTTCCTAAACTGAAACACTGAGGAAATACACAGCCAGTTATGAAAAAGACCACAAGATGTCCACGCCACAAACCTCCCCTTCCTTCCTGGAGCTCAGGGGCAGCCTGTGGATGCTGCCTGCAGACACAGCAAGTGCCAGCCTTCGTTCAGCTGTCACTTGTGTTAACACCTTGATGATGTTCAGCTTTCCATCCCCCCGCATGCTTCACACTAAAAGCTTTAAGTGAACACTCTGAAATACAATTATGTCAACTTTTTCACTTTCCATACTCCCCTGTGGTTTTGGAAGCGGCCAGAGAGGCAACATCTGCCCATCCAACTTCCTGTCAGAATCACAGAATATTCTGAGTTGGAAGGGACCCACAAGGATCACTGAGTCCAACTCTAAAGTGAACGGCTCATACAGCGGTTGAACCTACAGCCTTGGCATGCTCTAACCAACTTTAAAGTCTTTCAGATGTCCTGCCTTGAATACACTATGTGGGATTCAAGTGACTCAGACTCTCATGAGGAAGCAAACGCAAGCACGGTGTGAACCAGGCCCTGCAGTCTGAGACCATATCATGACAGCAGGTGGTGATTCCTGAGCTCTACTTCCCATGAGCAGCTTTCATTCCTCTACCAACTCTGCACAGCAGGATTCTGGATGAGGAAAAGCAAGAGGTTTGTTTTCTGCCTGTTACCTAACTCTCCCTAAAACTCAAGACACTGTAGGCTTTCCCAAGTGTGGCTGTTCCCCTCGCGTCACTGCCTACAGCACGCATTGAATCTAAAGATGAGTGATTTCAGGGTACAGTTTGTACAGAGAAGCAGATACCTGTGCATACGAAAAAGAAGAAATAAAACATACTTATTTTTGAGTTCAGAAGTGGCATCCATGTCTTTAAACTCTCCTGCAATATGTGCTATCCCATAGCAGGTGACTGCGAAGGCCAGCAGAGTCTGCAGGACTATCTGCAACAGAGGGAGCACAGAGTGTTCTGCATGTTTACCAAAAAATCTCAGCTTTCACACAGTGTCTCTTGTGCTTTTCATCCAGTGACAGCAAATGGAGGTGGGCAATCCAGCAGTGGGGAAACTGAGGCACAGGAGAATTAAAATTCCTCTTGTTTGCACGGCAAAACTCTGGCAGAACTCCAGCTGCCCCAGCACAGATTTGGGCTGTACCAACTGAACTGACCCACACAGCTCCTCAGTAAAAGCTTGAGACCAAACACTGTGTTCCTGTGCACTCCAGGATCCAAACTCCTGCCAGGAGCACAGCATGGAGCCCGGCTCTCCTGGGCACCTGATCTCCCTGCCCTTCTGATTAAGAAGAAAGGGAACAGATAACTGAAGTGGAAATTTGAAAAGCAAGCAAATAAAGTAAATAAAAGCCCCCTTCCTGAAGCAGGTTGTGCTGGGATCAAACAGACACATAGTCACACTGGATAAACATGTATCAGGCAACCAGAGCCAGAGGGTGCAGGATGTTTATGCTGCAAAGGAGGTGATGGATGCAACAGCTCTCTGAGCTACATTCAGGGAATCCTGGATAAGATGTTCCAGGGTAGTTCCAAAAGAAAGGGAGTTCTGGACCTGGGGTTTGGTTTCGCTGACAACTACAACACACTCAAGAAGGTGGGATGGAAAGTGTGCTTCTTTTTGACAGTGGGAGTCCAGATGAAAGTGCAGCTTAAAAACTACCCTTTATGTTTGCCTAGCACATCAAAAGGAAGCAACTGAGAGACTAAATCACCCCACAGTTACATCTTTCAAACACTGCAAAAACTTACGTCTATGGGCAACGTTTCATCTTCCTTTTCTGTCAACCTCATGTAAGAACGATCTACAAAACAGAAACACACACACGCATCAAACACTCTGTGTATGCAAATAAACAGCCCGCCAACATAAACACCCAGAGAAACGACTGTAGAGACGCGTGTCAGCCCCGACCCTCCCCGGGCAGCTGGGCCGACCCTGAGGCTCCGCTGCTCCAGAGCACGGCCGGGTGGGAGGCGGGCCGTGGGCACGGGAGGCAGCGGGACGGCAGACGCCAGGCTGACGCCGCGACCCGGAGGGCGGCAGCCCCCCCTTCCCACCCTTCCTTTCACCCTCCCTTGCCGGCTGCTGCGGCGCCCGCACGGGGCGAGCCCCGCGCTCCTCCCGGAACCTCCGCTCTCCCCGCAGCCCGGCCCCCAAGGGCAGGGCCGCCCCCGCCGGCGGGCTCGCGGCTGAGCACGATGATGATGCCGGCCCGGCCCCCGACCCGGGAGCTCGCCGGCGGCCGTGTGGAGGTGCCGGTGCCCCGGGGCGCCCTAGCCCGCAGACCCGGCGGTGACTCACGCTGCGCCGCCGAGAAGGCCGCGTGTGCCAGGGCGAAGAGGCCGAGCCCCACCAGCCCCTTCCACACCGACCCCGCCGCCATAGCCGCCCGCCGCCGCCAGGGCGCCCCGGCGCGCGATGATGGCGTCATCGAGGGGGCGGAGCCAGACCGCACCCGAGGGGTGCGGGTGTGTGAAGGAGGCGTGGCTCCGGCGGCAGGGGGCGTGGCCACACGGCCGCTTTCCCACGCGGTACCATTGATAAAATGTGAGGGGGCGGGTGGACCCCGGGAGCCGGGGATGGTCCTGGGGGCAACTGAGGGAGAAGGGGCTACCGACCCTCGAACAGGCCCGTTCCCTCCACCGGGCCAGGCCGGATAACTTCCAGCTGAAGACAGAGCGTAGGACCAGTGGTGCCCGGGTTAATTCCCGCTTTTCACTTGAGAAACCGGTGCAAGAAAAAACGGGGCAAAGGGATGCACACAGCACGTGCAGGAGGGACGTGCCAGAGCCAGGCTTGGGACAAAGCAAGGAAACACCAGGGTCCCACACAGCCAAGCATCCTGGGTCTTCCATGCCCCCAAGGCACAAAGGCAATTCTTTGACGACGTTTCCTACAAGTCACCTTTACGCTGATCATTGGCATTTATTGCAGTCCTTGCCCCAGCGGCTCCACGCATCCCCCCTCTATTTCTTGGTAAAAAAGGTGGGAAGTTTACCCTGATCCCACTTCGGGGCTGACGGCGGCTCTTGGCACGATCCACATGCCTTGCTTGGCACGGTGTGAAGTCACGACCACCCTCCAGGATCCCCACGAGCCGGGGCGCGTCCTGCAGCACATCCCTCCAAAGCACCCCGCGCACAAACAACACCCGCTCCTGTGCATGGCCGTGCTAAACTACCTTGCACCAAGTCTGTTTGGGGATTTCTTTTCCCTCTTGCAAACCCCCTTGAACTCTGATCACCTTCCCCCTTCTTACACCGTTCTTCGTCCCTCGAATCCCATTCCCTAGGGCTCGTCCCAGCCTCCCCACGGCTCATCGCAGCCCACCCTGGCAGCCCCGGGCACCCTCTTCCCTCCCAAAGCTCGCCTGACGAGCGCCCCAGCGCCGCCCTCCTC
>WEKY01046560.1:3978-19432 GCA_013390045.1 Picathartes gymnocephalus
CCTCAATATTGTGGCTTATTGTGACCGATCTTTCGGCTGTATAATAAATTTCATTTCTTTATAAATTTGATTGGCAAATTTATTTATCACACTATCCTTTCAAATGTAAAGTTAGTGATTTTAGACACAACCACTATATAAAGCATATTAAATTACATATTTGTACATAGATTTTTTTCCTAATACATATTAATACATCTCATTATATCTGGAACAGTAATGAAAATTGTTTCTGAATTTGTAGGTCTGTCCCACTATTTACTGTAAAACATTTCTTTTTATCCAAGACCAAATTCCCTACGCAAGTTTGGTTGGTTGTTGTTGTTTAGTTTTGCACTGAATTTTTTTTGCTGGAAGCCAAAATTAATGGACCATTCAGAAAAAAACAATCTATCAGGAAAAATACAAATCAATCATCTATGAGTGGCTGATGTCCCCATGTGTTCACTTGTACTGGACAGACTAAGGGCGATGGAAAAATACCCCCCTCTGCTGACTTGCTTCATGTTGAGGAGGGCAGTGTGTTATTGCCTGCCCAGTGGAACTGTCTCCCTTCCTATCATAGTCCCTCAGACCAGATTTTTAAATATCAGACTCATTGTCTTTTAATCTGGGACAATGCACTGTGACACCACAGGTTTTATTTTCTGTTAATCTCTACAGTCCTCCACTGCCATCCATTTGTAGCCCACACTTTCCATCACAGCTGTGGCTGTGGCTGTGTTTCAGTACAGTTTCAGAAGTCTTTAATAGAAATTATATGTTAGCTGTGTTTGTAAAGGTTCTTTAAAAGTGTGTCTGGCTTGGGAAACACTGTGTCATCACAGTAGGACTGTGATCAATCACTAGCTCTCACCTTGCCTGTGAGCACAGACAACTTCGTTACCAGCTTATCTCCTCAGCTTCTGCCTCAAGGAAACACGCACTACTGTATTTCCCTTCATTTGTTCTTTTTGTAACAGTTCTATATAAGATTGTAAACTCCATGGAGTACATTTATGCTATCTTTTGCACCCCCACAAAAATTTGGTTATCTCAGTGTTACATTTACACATGGCTCTAACATCAGTTCTGACAGACCTCCTTGAAACCAGAGATCAAGCTTAATGAACTGCAGTTATTCGAAGAGGGGTTTATTGCTGACACCTTGGTCACTAGGCTAAATCTCTCCATTCTTTTCTGAGGTAAAACCCTTCTGGTTGCAGTAAAGATCTGTAGGCTCTGTCCCGATGTTGCATTGCCTTAAGCCATGCATATTAGCTTAATTGACTACCTTTTGACTTGGCGTATTTTGAACAGGTAAGTGCTAATAGGTGCCATCTATCAGGCCAGGAATGGAAACAAGGACTGAAATGTTAACATTGCTTAGTTTAGTTCTCTTGAGGTGAAACACCCAAACAGCATCTTTCCGTGGAGAGGAGAGCCCAGCTTTACCAAGGCAGGGGTTGTTGATTTGAAGTCATGGGCTTTCTTCCTGTAAAGGTGATGAGATGATAATAAGCAAATACATTCTGCTGCAAATTTCACGTAAAATGTAGTCTGCAAGCCTTTGGAATGCAAATAATATAAAAATGGAGTCGGAAGCAGGTTAGCTCCACGGAGAGATCAGCTGAATTCTGCATTCATTTGCAAGACCTTGGCATCCACTTTTGTGTGTGTCAGAGATTGAAATAGTTCATGCCTCAAATATTGATATAAAGTGTTGCTCATTTTAACAAAAACTGTATGAAGACACTACAACCAAAGAAGCCTCTCTGAAGATACCTGACTGGGACTTTGGACTGAAAGTCAAACTGCTGATTAGATAAAGGGAAACCCATTGTTCAATCATCTCAGGCAGAGGGAAAGGTGCGCATCCACCAATAGGCCAAAGCCACCAGCTGTGCTGAGGATCATCCTCTGCCGAGTTTGGGGTGGGGGGAGAGCACAGCTCACAGAAGCCAGGTTTACACAGACTCCCCCTGCAACTGAGGGGGCAGGAGGAGGTTTCGGGTGCATGGCATAAGCTCTGGTCAGAGGCAATAAACACCCATCCTCTGATTACACAAACCGGCCCAGCCGTGAGACGCCCCCCAGCCCCACAGGCCACATCCATGGGACTTTCACGTGAGAGGCAGCTGACAGGGAGTCACAATCCATCAAAGACCCCCCAAAGTGCTAGGCCTTGCACTACAGGACTGCATGTGACGCAACAGACCCAGAGTCCGCCGTAAGAGACTGCCCCCACCTCAGCTGGGGGACATGCCTGAACATCACCCCCTGACTTGAGAGTATATTAACCCAAGGCATTCAGCTGCTGCCTTGGGGGGACCTTCACCACCAAGAAGACCAGCTGGAGAGGATCAACGGAGCATTGTTGGGATCCACGGAGTGGTGATATTTTCCTTACTCTGTCCCTGTTTCTCTCATTCTGTCCCCCCACCGATCTCCTATTTCTCTCCCTCTCTCTCTTTCTCTCTCTCTCTCCTATTTACTATCAAATATTACCAAATAAACCCCATACTATTGTCACTGGCATATGGTCTTGTTTGCACCTTAATTCAGGCAGAGGCATTTCTAAGAACCTTAATAATAACTGGATCATGACAGTGTGCCATACTGTGTATTAGAATACGAACCCTTCTTGGAGACCTACAATACTTGGGTAAATGTCATCCCTGTAGTCTGATCCTGCAAACACGGTATATTAATGTCCTGTCACGCTGTAAAAAGCGGAATCAGAGAGGGTTCTTTTTGATAGATTTCTTGGACGAAAATAAAGCGCAAACACAGCAATATTATATCTGAGACCTGTTTATTGATAAAGAAAGATAAGTGCTCCTACCGAAGTGGGATAGAAAAGAGAGCAGGGAGGGAAAAAGAGAGACAGGGGAAGAAAGAGAAGACAGGAACAGATCGTTACCGCTGTGCCCCGGGCGCCTGGTTAGCGTGAGCTCGGCAGCTGGAGCTGGGCAGCTGCGAGAAGTGCTAAGCCTGCGCAGCTCTCAGGAGTGTCAGGCACGATTTCCAAGCAGCAGGAGCAGTGTGGCTCCGGCATCGGCGAACGACTGCTGCGGGCCGGGGCTACGGGAAACACGGCGGCGGTGAGGGCTGGGGGCTGGGCGCAGGCAGCGTCCGCTCCGCCCAGGGAAACACCAGAGCACTGGGGGTACTGGCGGCGACGAGCTGCCCCGGGGAAGCGGCGGAGCACGGCAGGACAGGAGTGGGCAGGGGAGCCCGACCGCAGGGAGGGAAAGGCGAGGCGGGCAGGAGGGCCAAGCTGACCCTCTGGGCGAGCCCCAGGTCCCTCCAAGAAACCCAAAGCAAAATGGCGTTGGTTGTGTCGCAGTTAAGTGCTTTAATGTGTTAAGGCTCCTCACACAGGCCGATTTCACGAGCACTTTTTCCCAGGCATTCGGGCGTCTGCCCCATCGGCAAGTGGGGTTCACTTGCAGCCTGATGGTGGAAGCTTTCTCCGTCCTGATGGCCTGCCAGGCGAAGCCTCCTCGGGCTAGGGCTCCCAACACGTGTACAGCCCTTACAGTAATTCTTCACCTCATATATAACACACGTTGAGGCATAAGTAACAATTAGATTGGTCCCTCTCAGGTATGTGTATATATGATTTAGAAGGTAACACATAGTGATATGTAAATACCGATTAATGAGTAGCAAGCCTGCAAGGATTTTAATTTGGTGCTTGTTTGTAGCTAACACTGAGTTAATTCGCTTTACATCCTGAACATGGGTTCAGCACATGCTTTTGTGTGTGAATAGCCACCTTGAAGTCACTGGGAACAGCTATCACAGTGGTAGGAAGGTTCATGTCTGCCATGGATCTGAAGCCTACTGCAGATGTTCACACAGAGCATGATTTTTAAAATCACATGCTTTAATTTACTTTGATAGGATTATTTGCCCCAAGTCAGGTGAGTAATTTGTATAGATTTTTGATTTAATCTTCTAAAGAAAGGAAAAGGGGATGGAATTGAAAAGGAGAGTGTGCTACAAATTTCTTCTTCTTGCAATAGGCACTTCTACCTGCTGCAAAATGTATTGTCCACCCAGTTACATCTGAAAAATGACAACAAAACAGAGAGTGCATTTTCCTGTATTTGAGAGCCTTTGTAGCAATGTGGAGTGACAGTAGGATGACTGCAGCTGATGAAAAAAGATAAGATATGATTATCAAGCTGCATAACCAGCAAATTATTTCACTTGTTTGGGTTTAAATTTTTTTCCTTCTGTGCTCTAATGCTGGCACTGAGCTTTTGGTTTCACGACAAAAACCAATATATAGTCTTAATTACAGGTCATCATTTTAGTAATTTTGGTTACTTTGCTACTTGAATCAGCACAAGGATGGAGTCAAAATATTATTTGTATCATTTGCAGTGGAGAACTATGAAAACCACTCTACCAAAAATAGTTTGTTGAGTAAAAATATGTTGGCATATTGACTGTAATCAGTAACACATGTAGTGTGTACAAAGTAAATGCTGTGTTTATCTGCTGGCCATGGTGTGCTCCCAGCTGCTGCAATTATTTCAAAATGAGTGGAAGAAAATGTCTTCTCCTCTTCCTTAGAGTGACTGTTGTCCTTCTGTTCTTAAGTGTGATGTGTGCCACAGAGGAAGAAACTGAACAAACTGTCTATGTTTTTCCATCTCACCAAGTCCAGAAATCACTTTTAGAGCAATCCTGAATAGCCACACAGCTGTACTCAGTTAAAAGATTATGATGGCATTATTATTATTAGAAATCGCTGCAGCAACAACTTGCCAAATTAACCATTAAAAGCCAGCCAGGCTCACTGAACCACAGTAAAATTGATTAACAGCTGCTTGGGGCAACATATGGTCTTTGAAGGTCTTTATCTTTTTAACCATTTGTCTCTTTCAGTGCTTGTGGCAGAGCCCTCCACGTTTCTTTCATTTGAACGTAAAGAGCCATTTCAAAAACTGTAACTTCCTCTTAGTGACAAGCTCATTTAGTGGTGTGTTACCGTTGAATTGCATCATCTACTGACATGCGGAAATTTGAATTAAAGGGAGAAAACACCTTTTACCATTAAGGAAAATGTTGTGTTCTTTCTCCTTTGGGAACAGCCTTTTTGGCTGTTGCTTTGCCCTATGCCCTGAGCACTCCTTTTGTGGCTGTTGTTTTTGAGGCTGAAGTTTCAGAGATCCTAAACCATTTTTTCTTCAGATGACAAACAAGGGAGGTGGAAACCCGACTTCTGTAAACGAAGATCCCACAATTATAGCCCACTGTGCAAACCGTGAGCAGCAGCTTGCCTATGCCTTAGAGCGTGTGCCAACACTGCCGTCTAGCTTCCACAAAGGCTTTGTGCACTTCTGCCTCTGTTTCTTTGCGTCCATGTGTTAACACAGCTTTGTCGAGCCTCTGTCGGCGAGTCAAGGTCCTGTAGTATTGACTTCTGTTTAGAAACACAGAAGCGTTTGAACTGGTTACAGCACGAGATGAGGGATGGAAGACGGCAGCAACAAATAGGAGAGGAGATCTGGAGTGGCAATGCATCAAGAAAACTCACCGTCTGAGTTTGCAGATAGGGAAATTAAACCCATCTGTCCAAACTCTTACAAGATACCTGGCATCACAACAAGCCAGAAAAACCAGCTCCAGGTCTGTTCAGTATTTCTAATGACAAAGCATTTGCAATGCCATTGAGCAGGGTCTTCTGCCATATCACCCCCTGATATGTCCTCTGGGCTTAGTGTTGAATCCTGCTTTCCTGTCTCTCTCTCTCTCTCCCCCCCGCCCTTATCCTTCTCTGTCTCATACAACATATTTTTTACTCTTTCGCCACAGAAGTTGTAGCTTTTTCTTCTTGATCTGTGGTGACCTGGGAGCTACTTGTCTGAAGTAGTCTGAAGTACTGTGTTTAGGTTTTATATGCATCTTTTGTCTGGTCATCTTGGGATTTTAAAAATTTGTATGGTTTCCATTTACCATGAACTTGTGTTTGTTTACCAAAATATGTATTTATACAGCCTTCAGGTTACAGATGGTATTGCATAAATAATAAAGAGGATAATGCTAGCATGTAATTATTTTTAAGGAGGCACAAGGTTCTATTAGGACTGTAGTTTGAAATGCACGATTCCTCCCTTTTCAAACAACATGTAATGGAGGAATGACAAAATTATGTTTGAGCTGTCTGGGTGATGTAACTTATGAGAAATAAATTATCATTGTATATTAAAGTGATTTAAAGCTGTATTTTGCCCAGTGGCCTGACTAATGATTTTGTTTCTTGTTTTTGCTCATTTTCAATAGCCTTCATTAAATAATTCAGCTACAATATTAATCATAGAATCATTAGGGCTGGAAAAGACCTTCAAGATCATCAAGAGCAACCTTAGATCAATCACCACCCTAGCATTTAGCCCATTAGTCTAATTGCCATATCCGGTCATTTCTTGAACACTGCCAGGGATGGTGACTCTATCATTTCTTTGGGCAGCTTGTCCAATGCCTGACCATCCTTTCAGTGAAGAAATTCATCCTAGTGTCCAACATGAACCTCCCCTGGCACAACTTGAGGCTATGTCTTCTCCTCCCATCAGTAGCTGCCTGGGAAGACAGGATGACCCCCACTTTCAGGTAGTTGTATAGAGTGATAAGGTCACCCCTGAGCCTCCTTTTCTCCAGGCTAAAAGTACCAGCCTCCTTAGCCTCTCCTATAGAACTTACTCTGTATACCCTCCACCAGCTCTGTTGCCCTTCTCTGGACACACTCCAGCACCTCAGTGTATTTCTTGGAGTAAGGGCCCCAGAACTGGACACAGGACTTGAGGTGTGGACTCACCAAATACAGGGGGATGGTCACTGTCCTGGTCCTGCTGGCCACACTATTGCTGGTACAGGCCAGGATGCCACTGGCCTTCTTGGCCACCTTGGACACATGGCTGGCTCACATTCAGTTGCTGTCGACCAGCACTCCCAGGTCCTTTACCTCTGGGCTGATTTCCAGCCACTCCTTCCCCAGCCTGCAGCTCTGCACAGGGTTCTTGTGGCTCAGGTGAAGGACCTGGCACTTGGCCTTGTTTAAACTCACACAACTGGCCTTGGCCCATGGATCCAGGCTGTCCAGATCCCTCTGCAGAGCCTTTCTACCCTCCAGATGAACTTGGTGTCATCTGCAAACTGACTGACAGTGCACTCAATCCCCTCATCCTAATCATTGATAAAGATGTTAAACAGGACTGGCCCCAGCACTGATCCCTGGGGGACACCACTGGTGACCAGACCCCACCTGGATGCAGCGCAGTTCACCTCCCCTCTCTTGGCCTGGCTATCCAGCCAGTTCCTAACCCAGCAAAGAGTGCTCCTGTCCAAGCTGTGGGCTGCCAACTTTTCCAGGAGATGCTGTGGGAGATAGTGTCAAAGGCCTTGCTGAAGTGCAAGTAGACAACATCCACAGCCTTTCCCTCATGCTCTAGGTGGGTCACCTTGTCATAGAAGGAGATTAAGCTGATCAAGTAAGGTGTGCCTTTCCTAAGCTCATGCTGGCTGGGCCTGATCCTCTGCTTGTCCTGTACATGCCATGGGAGCACACTCAAAAAAATCTGCTCCATAACTTTCACTGGCCCCTAACATGTACTAGCTGTCCTTACATATTCTTATCAACCCTATAATTAACATGTATCCATGGGTACTGCTTCATATTAATGAAATAAGGTTGTATTTGAAGGAGAATCTTTTATCTCCATTGAAGCAGCTGTTAGTGTGGCTGCATACCTGGGTGAATCAACTAATCATTTCATTAAACAAAAGTCCTCTTAGCTGTGCTAATCAAAAGCATGCTGATTACAGTTTTTCCAAACAAACCCCCTGAAACCTAAACAAACAAACCACTTCAAGACTAATAAACCAGTCTTGCTCTGATATATAAGCTATGCTTTATTAAAAATGATTAAAAAGAAAAGAAAGATCTGAGGGAGCTTGCATCAGCATTATGCATATATTCCTTTAGCCATCTCTGGTGATGTCATCTGAATGGTTAGCGCTGCCTAAACATAGTTATTTGCTGTATCATTTTGAATGTGACAGGAAGCACAGGCTTTCTGCTCTGAACTGCATCTTCTTGGGTGAGATGATGGTCGGTGCTGAACACTGAGACAAAGCCCTTCTCATTAAATCCCAGAAGCAGGTTGAGGGGGTTTCTATGTGCTTCTTGACTTCTATGAGCAAGCACATGAGTGGAAGCTTAATAGAAAGTTTGAAAAAGAAGGGGACGTAGAATATATAACACTGTCAGTGAGCAGCTTCATAGACAGCTTTTTCACAGAGAGGTAGATCAGTGTATTAAAAAATGAGACAACTGGCTTTAAAACTAAGCACCCTAAAAATAGGTGTGCTTTAAGCCCAGCAGGCAACTAAGTGCTGCTTGCTCACTCCCTGCTTCAGCAGGATCAGGGAAAATACCAGAAGAGTAAAAGTGAAAAACCTTATGGGCTGATACAATAACAGCTTAATAGGTAAAGCAAAAGACACACACACACAAGAAAAACAAAGAATTCCTTCACCACTTCCCATAGATAGGCAGGTGTTCAGCCTTCTCCAAGAAAGCAGGGTTCCATCACACATAACAGTGACTTCAGAAGACAAATACCCTCCCCCTTGCTTCCTTCTTCTTCACTCACCTTCATACATTGAGCATGATGCCACAGGGTGTGGAATATCCCTTAAGTCCACTGCGGCCAGCTGTCCTGGCAGTGTCCCATCTTCTCCCAACTCCTTGTGTACCCCCAGCTTTCTGCCTGGTGGTGTGGATGAGGAGCAACAATGGCCTTGGCTCTGGGGCAGCCCTGCTCAGCAGTAACAGAAAGTGCTTTATATTATCATCACTGTTTTCAGTACAAATTCAAAACACAGCCCCATACTACCCACTGTGAAGAAAATTACCCCAGCCAAAGCCAGTACATTCTCTACTCCTTACTTCATACAATTTACATCATGCTGTAGTCCTGCATGATTTAACAGACTATCATTGACACCCCCCATCCCCTCTCCATCCTTTGATATAATACACAGATATCATTCCCTTAGTCTATGGACACCCCCTGCAAATGCCCATCAAATGTCAACATATGTCTATAGAATGTCAACTGAATTCATTTCAGGGCCTATGAGCTGGGGCTTTATCTGTTCCTATGGTCAGTCAGGACAGGATAGGAGAGGTGTGGCACTGTGGCCTAGAGCCAGCTCAGGGCAAGTCACTGCTGCATTTGCACTGCTTATTGTAAGACTTGTCCTCCATTGGTTCATGTGGTTCCTATTACAGTAATTCCTGCAAGCGAAACTCAAATAATGGCTTACAACAATTTAAAGGCATATCCATTACAATCTCCACCTCCGGGCATTTTGTGCCAGATTGAAGGGTTTAATAGTGTAATGAACTCCTCACCTTGCTTCTAGTCTGGCTAGCAACAAGGGATCCAGCAATTACAGGGTCCACCACGGACCTCTGTGGGATGCAGAGGGACAGCCTGTCTGACCACGGCTGCAGGGGAATCTCTGCTTATCACCTGGACCACCTCCTGCCCCCCTTTCTTCCTCAGGGGAAGGACTTCTCACACTATTCCCCTGCACTGGGGGCTCATCGACAGGTCACAGTCCCTCTGACTCAAGTTCATATCATACTGGAATTCCAGCCTGTCCAGCACAGCAGCAGACAGCAGCAATGCCCTGGCCACCTGCCAGCCCAGGCACATCGTGGCTGTTATCAAAATGTTTCCAGGCACAGCAGAGTGAAGTGATAAGAAGCACAGCACTACAGCAAACAGCCACCAACCAGCACCAGACTGCAATGCACAATCAGGCAAGTGAGCCCTGTGGGCAAGCACTGGAGCCTGCTGATTAATAATTAAATAGCCGTAACAGCTGAAAGTTTCATCTAGCACATTCCAATCTAGACTGTCATAATCTGAGTCTTTTGAGCCCCACTTTGGGTCCAAAGAAGGAATGTTGTGGTTTAACCCCAGCCAGCAACTAAGCACCCCGTAACTACTTGATCACTCCCCCATGGTGGGATGGGAAAGAGAATTGGAAGGGTAAAAGTGAAAAAACCTCATGGGTTGAGATAAAGACAGTTTAATAGGGAAAGTAAAAGTCACACACAGAAGCAAAGCAAACCAAGGAATTCATTCATTGCTTCCCATAGGCAGGCAGATGTTCACTCATGTCCAGGACAGCAGGGCCTCATCATGTGTAAGGATGACTTGGGAAGACAAATGCCATAAGTCTGAACTTCCTCCCTTTCCTTCTTCTTCCCTCAAATGCTAAGCATGGCACCATATGGTATGGGATATCCCTTGGGTCATTTGGGCTTAGCTGTCCCAGTTGTGTGCCCTCACAATTCCTTGTACATCCTCAGCATCCTCACTGGTGGTGTGGGTGAGGAGCAGCAAAGGCCTTGGTTCAGCAGAAAAAACCCCATCCCTATGTTATCAGCCCTGTTTTCAGCACAAATTCAAATCACAGCCTCATAGCGAGAAGAAAATTAGCTCTACCCCAGCCAAAACCAGCACCTTCCCACTAGACTAGAAGGAGGTATTTTCTAAATCTCTATGGGGCTTTTAATCCCACTTCCGTGTTATGGGGGAGCTAAAAGTGGCTTCTTGCTTCTGTCATCATGCTGATGTGACTTCAGGTCAGCATCAGGATGTGAAGCTGAAGATGCTTCTAGGGCCCTTGACACTTACTCTAGCATTGAGCTGTGACAGCAGTACAGGAGAGAGGATACAGAGGATAGGCAAGACAGCCTAGAGAAATAAAAGCTCTTGAGTGAGGCTCTCAGTTCTTTTAATATACACAGAAACATCACACGGGTTTCTCAGCAAAGGGCAATGTCATAAAAAAAGGAAGGTCTCCTTCTGCCTTCTTGCTGTCACTGTGCAAGGTCTTTGTCATCAGCAGGGACATTATCAAGTGTTTCACCTCTCTTGTGAGCAGTCAGAGTCTCTACCTTGGACTTCAGGGACCAGGGAAAATGGACAGGTCTTGGTCCTCGGGAGATTTTTGCAGAAGCATCCCTAAGCATGCACATCAAGCAGCAGCTAAGATGAAGGGAGAGAAATTCAGCTGCTGTTGCTGCTACTGCTGCTTCCCCATATTCCTGCACGACTCCAGCCTGCAGTGCAGGCAAGCCAGCTTGGAGGGGATGCCGGAGAGTATTTTGCCATCTCGAGGCGCCTCAGAAGTAAAGCATCTCTATGTGATCTCAAAGACGCTGCCTAGAAGGAACAAAGCCAAAAAAGAGAGATTACCATTGAAGCTGGCTGCAGAGTGACACTTGGAAGGTTTGCAGCAGAGCAGGCCAAAACCCTGAACTGACTAGTACCTGCCCATGTGCAGCCCCAAGTGCATCCCAGTGCATTCCCAGTGCTGGAATCTGAAACAAAGGTTGAGAAGATAACACTAAAGAGGACCCAGCCTGGGGCAGGCCAGTGGTCAGAGACTTTCTAACTCCTGCTCTTGGTGTCATGCTGCTGGAGATTCCCAGCTATCCAGGGAAAGGAGTGGATAACTACAAGCTGGCGAAGGCTTCAACACCACAGTGAGGACAAGAGTGCACTGAAGCTGAGCTCTTATAGTGTGGACAGTGAAGAATGATCCAGCCAGTCAGCTTTGGCTCAGAGAAAGCCAGTGGAGAAGCAGAGCGCCTGTCAGCACAGAAACATTTGGCAGAGCACTGCTATGGGCCTATGACAATTTTCATGTATTTGCAGGGTGATGCAGCTAAGATGGGAGATGCTGAACAAACCCAGGAATTAGAGTCTGAACCTCCCACTAACCTCCCTTCCCACGGGAGCTGTTGCTGCTGTGCCTGAAGGGGCCTTGTTGGTGGTGCCAGGGCATACCAGAAAGAGGGCTGGGGGTTGTCACTGCTTAGGGACTGCAGATACCACTGTCAGCAGTGTGGACACTGCCAGTGCTGTGGCTGCTGCTCAGGAAGACATGAGACCTCTCCACACTCTTATTCCCACAAAGCTGCTGGCAGGGTAAATTCCTGCTGCTGACCAAGGGACCCCAGAGGCCCTGATGGCAGAGGAAGGAGGGCCAGGCTCCCCAAGTGAAGGTTGTTCCCCAGCTTCAAGAGGTACGTGGGATGCAGTGCCACCAATCTATGTGGGCTGTGGCAGAGGAGCCACATGAGTTCTGCTCTTCACAGCTGTGTAGAAAACCAGCACCTCAAAACAGATCCATTTTACTTCCAGAATTGCTTCTTTTCAGCTCATTTATTGTAAACCCCTGTGAAGAGCCTGGTGTGCCTTTCAAGTATACCCTTGTATTTCCATGACCCAGAGATGAACTGTCCAAGTGGGTCCCACCTTGCCTAAGAGACACATGCACACAGCATTTAGGAAGTTGACAAGAGTACAACTATTTGGGATACAAATCCCTCCTATCATGCCAGCAATGGGAGTGTGTGAGGGTCCTGATGCCAGCAAATGGTGCAGGTGACAGTGAACTTCTCAGCTTCAACCACTCGGGCAGGATGGGTGCGTGTGCCCCAGGTGCACCCACTGGGGAACTGGGACAAGTAAAATGAGTGAGTCTTGGCACCCACACACAAAGCAGGATTGCAGGTCACAGCCCACATGCCTGGTGGTGCCTGCTGTGAACATAAGAGATCTTGTGTTCTGCCCCAAACACCAGGGAAAAGTATTGGGGGCAGAGATATAACTCCTGAGCAAACTTCAAGGTGGGCGACCTGGTGAGAAGGAGGCCCTGGGTCCAGGCAGGTCATGAAGGATAGGCCCATGCTGCTACCTGGGGAGATCTTTGGGAAAGGAGTGCCTGTTGGGAAGTGCCAGAGCACGCATTTGCTCTTGAGCAGGAAGCAGAACCAGCTGGTGCGTGGGAATGAGTAAAATGGATCAGGATATATGGGGCAGGGTTATCACATGAACAGAAGGGTACTCTGGTACTCTGAGGATCTGTGAATTCACGTGTGCTTTTGCAAATTTCAGTCCATACTGAATGTGGTAAGAAAAGGGACAGGGCTGGCTGTGCTCGCGTTTTACACAAGTCCTGGTAGTAAAACATGCAGATCCTGGGCAAGCTGTACCTCACCTGTGGCAGCCTGCACAGCTGGCCTTGTCCATGTCCTTTGCGCACCTGCATCTGCTGCAGGTATGTGCTAGTAAAAATCAGTACGGAGAGTTATTTTTCTCGTTCCTAGTAACGGTTTATACTTTCTATCTCTTTTATTTATGTTTTATTTGCCCAACCAACCACACGGCTTCTCCAGCCTCCGATGGATTCCTCTGCACCCTCGGAGACAACGCCAAGCTCCCGCGGGCGCCCCCGTTCGCTGTGCCATTGCCTAGGGCAGCCCCTTGGTAAGGAAGCGGCTCTCCAGCTGCCGCAGGGTGACCGCCCGCGCCCCAAGAGATCGAAGCCGCAAATGCGCACCATCCATGGCAGCCACCACCTGCGGAAAAAAGCGCGTTCCGTCTTGCCAGCGGCACTGCCACGACTCCCCTCGCTTTTATTCCCCGGGGGCCGCCGCCCCCACCGAGATGCTCCCCGGGGCAGTACCGCCACGACTGCCGCTCCCCTACCCGCACCGAAGGCACGGACGAGGTGGCACAGACGTCCGCACCCTCACCTCCTGCCGGCCCCGGCCCCGGCCCCCGCCCCCGGAATAGCGTCACTGCGCGGGACGCGGATGTGACGGCAAGGGCGGCGCACCGCTCCCCGCAGAGTCCGGCTCAGCTCCGCGCCCGGCGGGAGACGTTCCCGTGGCAACGCCGCCGGCGATGGCGGACCCGTCCCGGCGCCTGGCGGAGGGCGCTCGCCGCCGCCGCCCGCCAGGGGAGNGCGGGGGTGGCGGGTGGCTAACGGAGCGAGCGGGCGGGGGCGGCGCGGCAGCGGGCGGAGCAGCTGCGCGGGGCCAGGGCCCGCTCATCCCCCGCGGGTGCGCGGGCACTTCTGGGAGCCCCGGCTGCGCCCCTAGCACCGGAGCGCGAGTGCTGCCCCATCCCCCGCATGGTGCCCCGTGTGCTGCCAGCGGGGAAGGCCTGCTGCCAGAGCGGCTGCGAAACATGGGCTAATGGCTTTTGAAGTAGAGTGGTAACTTATTTACCCTGGATTGTAATGCCTTAGGGTAACCCCAAAACCTAAAATAATTTTTAAATAGATGGGGTTTTTTTGTTGACCATGTTTGACGTCTGTCATGCTTTCACCCCAACCTGCTGCCAAGCACCAGGCAGCTGCTTGCACAGTCCCTGACCAGTGAGATCAGGGAGAAAAACGAAAGGGTAAAGGCTGAAAAACTCGTTGGTTCAGATAAAGACAGTTAAATAAGAACACCAAAAACCACACATGCAACCAAAGCAAAACAAGGAATATATTCACTGCTTCCTGTGGGCACACAGGTATTCAGTCATCTCCAGGAGAGCAGGGCCCCCCATCACGTGTGACAGTGGTTTGAGCAGACAAACATCATCACTCCAAATGTCCCACCTTTTCTCCTTTCCCCCATTTTATATGTTGAGTATGATGTCACGTGGTCTAGAATATCCTTTTGGTCAGTTTGGGTTACCTGCCCCAGCTGTGTCTCCTCCCAACCTCCCATGCACCCCCAACTTCCTTACCAGAGTGACAGTACGAAAGGCAGAAAAGGCCTTGGCTTTGTGTAAGCCCTGCTCTGCAATAATGAAAACACCTCTGTATTACCAACACTGTGTACAATACAAATTTAAAACTCAGCCCCGAACTAGTCACTGTGAAGAAAACTTACTATCTCAGCACTAACTGGCACAGCAAGCTGATAGATAAAAGGCAGTGAGTACTTGAGGATGGGTATAGGAATCTGGTTGTTTCTGCTTCAGTCTTAAGTACTTATTTTGGTGGGAACACATCCCTGGAGATTGTCTAATCCAATAAGCTGTATGTGGTCCAGCATGACTCCCCAACAAAGAGGGGCAGAGTGTGCAGGAACAGAACAGGTCCAGCAGAATTTGGAAGGTGATAATATAGTTCAAGTGGAACTACTTTTTTTGGCTGGTTTGTTTTAAAGTACAGAACTAACTGTTCTCATACTTTTCACGTATAAATGCTAGATTTCTTAAGCTGTGTTTTGGAGGATACCATGTAAATCATAAACTTACTGACCACATATTTAAGAGAGGGGAAGAAGACAGGCCTGCCTTTTACCTTCATCTATGCCAGCATGATTCAAGTGCTGTGTAAAACTTGTAGCACTGAATATCTAGATCTCACTGTGAAGAGAAGCCAAACAAGGTAGTTAGGTCATGCTGCCTCTTTTTTCAGCATTCTCTCAGAGCCACTGCTGCGTTTTGCAACCTTAGAAGCAATTGTAATAGGTTTCTGCATCTAGAGTGTAAGATTTTTGCCTCTCTGTGATAGCAATGATCTTTTGTCTCTGTCTTTTCTAGAACATGACTTCAGATAAGGAGATTGCAGAAGATAGCAATTT
>WEKY01046561.1:0-28267 GCA_013390045.1 Picathartes gymnocephalus
AGTGAGAAGGGGTTTTTTTTCTTAGTAAATTAATTAGTAAAAAAATTAGGTTATAATTACTTTATGTAGAATTTAATGGTTATAATTGAGACTGAGCCTGACTTTTTTTTAATCTCTGAAAAAATCCCAATCAAATTTGCAGAAAGGAATTTAAAAAAAATAAATTTCACTCACATCTGTTTATTTATTTTTATCTTATGCTCTAAACTCCATTATACATCGAACTTGATATTCACCCATCTGTTTTAACATGAATGATTCAGTTCTTTCTAACACTTGTATGCAAATGGAAACACATAAATTGCTAAGCATATTGGCAATTAAAGCACTATGCTATATGCTGTTAAAACTATTTTGAACTTCTGTTATTGACTCTTTTAGAAATGCGTGTTATTTATCAAGTAAAGTTTTAAAAGTTGATGGAATAGAGCAGTGAAAATAACTCTCTAAACTATACGTTGGTTTAATGCAATATGCAGACAAAACTATACATGTAAATTAGTCTTAGACAGAAACAGAAAATCAGCTTCTACCATCACATTCCTACCTATGAACAGAGGTAACACTTTATAGTCTCATATGATTTTTAAGCAGAACTATTAAGAATATATTTTGCCATTTTCTTTGAAGTTGTTTATAAATTAATGCCCAATTTAATGCCTTAATCATTGGCCTTTGGTGTTGTCATGATAAAAAAGATTACTTCAAGATGTGGATCTGATTGTTACTGACTCAGGAAGAGATTAGATTTAAAATAATTTATTATCAAATACCAGGCACCTTGTTTGAATGAGAACTGGTTTTAAACTCTTTTTTTATTAATGCTAAAGCAGGAAGCCGATGAATAAAGTGGTTCTGTTGACACATTATGACTTGGTGCTTAGAAGTTAAAGTAATGTAGATATGATTTCTATACTTTATTTCCACAATTATGTGGGCGTGTATGTTTTCTAACACTTTAGTATTTCAGCATTTTTTAATACATTGAACTGTTTTTCTTGCCTTGGATATGCAGAAAAACAGTTATCTCATTTACTCTCACTGCTTAGGTGTTTAGAATTTCTTATAAATTTACAGCAAAATAACACATGCTCTGAAAAAGCATAGAGAGATAACACTCCAGAAAAGTCCAGAATTAATACCTGGTCAAAGAAGGTTTATTTCCACAACAGGATGAGGGTTTACTTGATTTGGGGCTTTTATTTGTTTGTGTGAGTTTTTTACGTTTTTTGGATTTTTTTTTTTTAGTTGGTTGTTTTTCAGTTATTGTTCTGTTTCCTTTATTTTTATTTTTTTTGTTAAACGATGTTCCACTTTCCCTCAATCCAAATTCTTCCATCTAAAAGCTGGTAAAGTAAAGCAATATTTTCAGTTTTGCAGTGTAAATTCTGGGGGAAATACAGGTGTGTAATATGCATGTTCATAAATCAGTGCAACTTCATAAATCAATGCAAGTTCATAAGTGATTCTCAGTAAAGCAATGCTGAAGTACTCTCTGGTTTAGATCAAGGCTAATATAAATTCATTGAACTTAAAAACTGAGCAATTAATTTTTGATATTTTCAATAGTTCCAGTAAAATAGATTTTCTTTCCCACTTTGTAAAACTTCTATTGTTAATACAGACACGTTTTCTATCCCATAATAAGATCTGATATGACAATTTTGACCTGTGTATATTTAAAACTTTAAGATGTTTCCTGGACTGTAATTTGGTTGTATAATACAACCAGCTTAATTATAGTTTTATCTGGTATTAAATTACTTGGTGATTGGTTTGGAAAAGAGAATGATACCGAAAAATTCCAATCCATGTACCTTTTACGGATAGTTTACTCTCAGATTCTAAAATGTGGTTTTTTAAATGTTGCTTTGAAAGTGCCCATGGCAATTTTAGTTTTAAAATTTAGACTTCTTTAACTTGAAGAGTTGTACTTCAATCAATCACATAGAGTTATGTAATCTGAAATAAGAAGAAAAAGAAGTGAAAGGGCAAAAAAATCTTGATTAGTAGAAGTGGTCTAGGCGAAGAAAGAACCAAAAATGAAGCTTCATAAATGTGAAAGACAAGGGAGGGGAACTTAAATAGTACCATACTATATATCTTCAATTTTTAAATATTGCCTCTTAAAAAAAGAATAAAATTCTCTATTAACTTATGCCAAGGAGTTGCTACTGAAAGGTATTACAGCACTGAGAATAGCAATTCTTGTAGTCAATACCACACAAGTGTTGTTAATTATGTATAAAGGAGGAAGTTTTCCAACCTATTTAGACATGATATGAAGCTGAAATTCCAGTCTGACAGTCTGGAACCACTGGAGGTAACAGCTTACCCACAAGAGATTACGTTCTGGCTGGCATCATGACACTTAAACGTGGAACAATGAAAAGCAAACAATTCCAGATACAAATCCTGTCAAAGCAATTAGAATTCACTATGAAAAGGATGCTATCTTGTCCAAATTTAAAGATGCAGGAAGGAGATACTGGAGAGGTGTTTTGATAATAATTCAAAATAATAGAGGGAGTACAGGAGAGAGAAAGTGAGAGATATGTCATAGACTGTTGAAGCAGAACTCAAAATTCAAATCAGTGGCCAGCATCCGGAACTCATCTTGCTGGGGCAACCATCACAAGCTGAGCTTTGGTCAAGTGTCTGGAGAAAACATCAATTAAGAAGACTATAATTCGAAAGAATTTGCAAATCTTGCTAATTTTGTACCATGAAAAAAACAAATGGGGCAGGGGGGGAAGAATTAGGTTAATTTTCCTTAAATCTAACACAACATCGCATAACATGGAATTAAAATGCAGATATCAAGGAAAATTTTTTTGAGTCTACATACCTGAGAATGACCTATATAGAACCTACCTCTAGAGTTGTCCAGGAAAATATTATTAATTCTGTTTCTTTCAGCTTTAAAGAGACAGAAATAAATTCTGCATTTTTTGTATCTATCTATGAGCATAAAACTCTGGGAAACAGTTCAGTCATAGAAAATGAAGTTATTTAATCTCATACCACTACATACAGAAAAAGGATGTAGAAATATGTACTTTTCAGCAGAAATTATACAATAGTGATTCCATTTGATATCATGTGAACATGAGTACTTTTAAAAAATGCCTAACTAACTTTTCAACGCAAGTTTTAAAAGTTACTTCAAGTGGGGCTTTGGAACTGCAAATCCTCCACCGCTTCTAGTTGAGCTCTTATTATCTCAGTAGCATATTTGCCTTGTTGACTTTCAAAGGCAGGAGTTTTTAGTATTATAAAAGTTCTTACTGAGCTTGTTAACTACTGAGCCATTTAGCAGTTATGCACCTCATCTTCATTAGATCCTAATATCAAATGCATTGACACAAAATAGCCATTTTTGACTGAACCTATTACTGATCTTTTTGATTGAGCTTTTAATTAAATGAAACTTAATTTGATGAGTACTATGCTGCACTGTGGAGTACTCGTATGTAGATAGTTATGTAAGTGTGATCTGTTTTTTTTTTAATATTGAATTTTACTGGGTTTGGCCTGTAATTCATTCTTAGTAATGAATCAATACAGACAGTAGAATATGTGAGCTATGGCTGAACACGCATCTGAAGCAGCAGAAATTGGCTTAATTGGTGTGCCACGGAAAGTGGCAATCTTTTTTTTCTTTAATTTACACCTGTATGTTAGCGTTTATATAAGATGCTTTTGCGCTGTGCCTGCAACCGTTACTTTTTATTTCATTCTAAAACAACTTGGTTCACTCTGACAGTTACATATTCTTAAGCACTAATTTAATAGTTATAACAGCTCGACTCTTTCCTAGAGTTTGGGAAAAAGTCAACATATGTTTACATTTATGTCCTTTTCAAAAAAGCCCTTTGATTTTTGTTTAAATTTAGATGTTCACATAACCCCAATTTAAATCAATGAGACATAATCTATGTTTTGTAGCATGTGAAAACGAGACTCACATGCTGACGAATCTCTTTATTGCAGAGTTAAGACAGTACTTATACACTTAGTGTGGGAATCTTTGTTCAGTCCTTCGCACGCTAGCTGGTTGCAGGCCTGTAATAAATCCATTGGCCTGACAGTTTGTTAGCTTTGTCAAGATTTGCAGGCTTCGAAGAAACAGGATGCCTTTCCTGTTCTCAGATAAGGTGTTATCTAAGTTCTTCCGTGCTTCCCAGGAAATTTCTGCAGTGTCAGACTTTGCTGTTTTCTTTTGATGTTTCAGTTTCTGAATGGGAACGACTTCCTAAATTAATGCTTCTAATTCCCAAGAATTCCCCACTCTGATTATTGAAGTTAGAGGCAGAAGAAAGGAGCATCTTCTTTTACTTGAAGAAAAAAAAATCTAGAATTAAAAAGTTTTCATTTTATTATATTGAGCATTTACTGAATTATACTCTCTTTTCTGTGGTGCCTGGTGACAAGAGGCATCAGGGCACAAATAGAAACACAGGAGTTTTGTCTGAACATAGGAAACATTCTTACTGTGAAGGTGATTCTGTGTTGACACAAATTGCTGACAGATGTTGTGGAGCCTCCATCTTTGGAGGTACTGAAAAATTCTCTGGACATTGCTCCGTGCTCGTTGGCCCTACTTGAGCAGTGGGATTGGACTAGATGACCTTCAGTGATCCCTTCCACCCTCCACTATTCTATGATCCTATGAAATATTTTGGAGAAAAATAGCACTTCTCTTTTGGATTAGACTCATTTAGATGTGCTGTTCTAGCTCTAAGACAGATAAAGAAAGTGAAAAACTCCCTAAAAATATAAAATTTGTGTTATAAAAATATGCACTTTTACAGAAAATAGTACAGACATACAAATTGATTATAAGTCAGTATATTATTCTTCTAATATGCTTCCCATGTGACAAAAGTACAACCACGGACATTATGGGAAGAAATGAGAAAATAAAAATTAATTATATTTGTCTGCAACAGGATTTTTGGAAACTGTAAAATATTGGGATGCTCACTTTCTTATATGGTCCCTTTTCCAGTTTTATTCAAAGGCTTAGTAAAAACCTACAATTTTAATAATTTTTGAGATATAGACTGGATTTAAGAGTTAAGAAGGGAAACACCAAAAATTAACATTTTGAGATCTAAAGCCAAACATAAAGTAACAAACCAGCTTTCCTTCTTCAACCTCTCACTGATTGATTTTTTTTAACCTGAAGATCTCTTCTGTAAAAGTGATTGCAACACTATTTCTAGTTAGGAGTAGAAAGTAAATGAACACTGTAAATACAGTGAAGTACCTAATGCAAAAATAAAACTAAAAAAAAAAAAGAAAACAAAAACAAAAACAAAAAAAAAACCAACCAACCAACAAAAAAGAAAAAAAATTATTTTTATTTTAACTTATTTGGATAGATCATTCTTAGTTCTGTAGCTGTGTTTAAGTATTTACGCTTGTATCTTTATGTTAAAATATCAACAATGTATTCAAGTTCTTTATCCCAAGTTCTCTCAAGTAGAGGATGTTATTCCTATTCAATTGCAGCACAGTGCTTTAAATCTCTAAAGTGACTATGTTCAATTATTAAATATTAAGTAAAAAGATATGAGGGTAATTGTAGACTTCCTGCAAAAATAGCAACGGTGTACCACCAACCAAATCACTGAGGGCTATGAACAAGTATATCCTGAAAGTTGTTTACTTTAAAAGGGAGAAGAAATAATGATGAGAATATCTCAGTAAGACATCTGCAGGATAGTGAAGTCTAAAATAACATGTTTAATAACCAAAGTAGAATTCAATATATCACTACATTATTAAAAAAATTACTAGATATAAGACAAAAATATACACAATAGCCCAGAAATGCCCTAATCTTCAAAATACACACATTGCAATGCAATAATTCCTTGTTTTCTAGTTTCTACTCTAGTTTCTTACTGTTTCTTCATTTCTAATTTACTTGATTTTTTTACTAAATATTTTCCCCTTTCCTTTCACTTCATTCTTCATGGAATTTATAAAAGATTATTTTTGATTGTTAAAAAATTTCTCAGTCATATTCAAGTAGGTAAAAAGCTCTCAAAAATGCTTTGCACTCCCAGTCAAATTCATTCTTTTAGGGGTGTCATGACTCCCTGAAGGAATGGTCAGCATATTTAGCAATAAATAGAGGGAAAAATTGTCATAAATTTTTGTGAGCACAGTCCTTCTCTGTCCTAATTATTGTTTGCTCTTATGGAGAATGTGACTGCTCTTAAAGTCTTAACTATTATAGACGAGTCTCAAACAATATTATTGTTCCTGGAGCCTTCCTACATGGAAAGGAAGAATAGCTTTCACTGTAACAATAAGTGAAGAATCAAAGTGGCATTCCTCTTTAAAGTTTGACAGCATAAAAATATTTGTTACCAAACTTCATGAAAACAAAATGTACAAATAAAAACAATACCTTCTATCTTTCAGGATACCTAAACTTCTAAACACATTACATTAACAAGGTGTTAGCGAGCTTTCTACAAGAGACTCCTGTCTATATTTAAATCTGCTGTAATTAAAATTTTAACAAGCAAACAAAACAAAACAAACAAAACCAAGAAAATCTCAGAAAATCTCAGAAAATCTTCTGAACATGAGAGCTGACACACAAACAGGAGCAAAATCACCTGCATAATGCCACAAATGAAAACACACATAAACCATTTTAATATGTATATTTGATAGTGATTCACTCTTGAGAATATACCTGTCCACACGTCTTGATTCATCATTTCCATGTGTCTTTATATATATGTAAATGACCTATTAAAGAATACTAGTATTCTTTACAGAGGAGTAGAAGACTGGAACTCTGCAGCATCTAGCAAGTAGTCTAACTACACCTGCTTTTTATTCTTATTTGTTCATCATACCACTTCTAGTTTCCTTCTTGAAAGTAATGCTTGTGTATTTTATCCACTAGTACTCACTCTGTTCCTCAGCTAAGATTTTGCAGAGTTCAACAAGCTCTTCAGTGTATTTTAGCACTGTTCTTCTCTCCTTCACATCCTCCTTTTGTTACTACCCTGCTTTCTTTTATTCTTGCTCCTCTTTCAAGTAGATTTTTTCCCATGCTTCTCTATTAGTTCTTCTCTTATCAAGAGCTTTTTTTTCCCTGTCTGCTGAAAAGTTATTATTCTTGACAAGCTTAAATACTTGTCAGTAAGTACAGGCATCTTTATATTTTACTACTTGACCTGTCGCTGCAGGCTTATCTCCAGACTGGTTCAAATTGTCCCATTGTCATGTCTGGTTTCTTCTGTCAAGAGAGAAGAAAAATTATAACTTGTTGTGCATGCTACTTGCCACATATCGCATATGCAAATAACAGAATTATTTAACAAAATTTGTTTGTAAGATCTTCTAAGAAGAACCTAATTTTTCTACAATTCAGTCAAGTGCAGGAAACAGTTTGATAACCATTCAAGTTTAGATGATAGATTTAACTGCACTGAAGCAAACCTTTGAATCCATTGATGACATGAAACTTTTCTCCAGAAAGGTTTTTTACTGGAGGCCAACAGTTTACAAAGAAGGAGAAAACATTCAGTCTAGTATAGTAAACACTTGAGAATTTTTTTCTAACTTTAGGTTAGACTTTCAATCTGTTCATCAGTATTTTCTTATCATAGAAAACAAATACTATACTGCAAAAGTGTGTGTCACAGTTTAGTCCCAGCTGGCAACTAAGTACTGCCATGTAGCCATTCACTCACTCCCCGCTCCCCCTCCCGTCTGAGGATGGGATGGGGAAAAGGATCAGAAAAAGTGAAATTCCTGGGTTGACACAAGAACAGCTTAATAACTGAAACAAAATAAAACATTATAATAAAACTAAAAATACTAGAACTAATAATACAAATACCAATAATAATAATAGTAATTGTGATGAAAAGGACAGAGAGAGGAATGAAACCCAGGTGATGCACAATACAATTGCTCTCCATCCGCTGACCAATGCCTAGACCATCCCCAAGCAGCAACTGGCTGCTCCTGGCTGTGGCATGCATTTCCCCCCATCCTCCTCAAGCCTCCTCCATGATCTCAGCAGCTCCCAATAAGCCTTGACTAAACCAACTGAGCAGTGAAGAACCTCTTTACTGTACTAGCTGGGTGTTGAAGCATCCTTTGACTATACCAGGAATTCTTGCATGGTAAAGGTACGATTGATTCGGACTGGAAAAGGAATATCATCTGCCCAGTAATTCATAGCCTGAGTGAAACATCACCATTGTCAATGGACTTTTTGGAAAAAGAGTCCAGTGGTTACCAACATGGGCTATTTCCAGGATGGAAACTTCAAAAGTCTAAAGCGAATCATCTTGTGACCTGATAAACAGTAGTTCCAAGTGAGGCTCTTGCAAATTTCCTGGAATTCAATGGGCTGTGCCAGCACCTCCTTAATTTGCAGGTTAATGGCATCCATATTTTAAGGCACCAACTCTGCTTTGCTTCAGCTTGTATATTTTAAGAGGTGAGAGTACTGCGAATAGGAGTTGAGAAGTTCTGGAAAAGAAAGGACTAGTGAAAATGCTGCTGGGGCACAGAACTGCCTTTCAAATATAACAGAAACTGTGTCACCATTCAGTCAAATAAAAGATATTTTGAGTAAGTATTCAAAGTCTAGATGATGCATCAGCCATATTGAGTCAAATATTGGAAAATACTGAGTAGCACATATTATGGATGACTTTTAAGCTTCTTTTTCAATTGGCTCAAAAGGTATTAATTTTTTGTCATAGTTGGTAGGTGTTGGGCCTGGCTAAGAGTAGCATTAGGATATTAATCAGCCATGCAGGACAAAGTAGTAGAATAATTATAAGAACAAATCTGTTCCTTGAGCATAAAGAAACTGCTAATCAATCACTGTCCGAGTCGTGATAGTGATGAGAACCTTTGAGAAGGAGAGAATTTTACCTCCAGCAACAGCAAGAACCAACTGTTGGGAGACAAACTTATTCAAATAGGTCAATCAGGAATTCAATATTCTCCACCCAATCCCATAACAAATGGATTCAGAGTAGAAAGAGAGAACCAAGAGACATCCTAGGGACTCCACAGGCCCTGGTGCCCTGCATGGCTCAAGCAAATGTGCCCATTGACTCAATTTTCTTCCTAAACCCTGTTGATCTTCCTGAACAATGCCTTCTGGAAGCGTGCAAGAGGCATCTGGATGCATACCTTGGGGATGTGGTTTAGGGGTAAGTATATTAGGTTGGCAGTTGAACTAGGTTAGCTTGAAGGTCTCTTCCAACCCTGATGATTGTGATTCTGTGTTTCTGTGACTTGTGCTTGCAGGAAGTCAATACATAAAACTGCAGACTTCTGTAATTAGTCTTTTGGTATCTGAGTCCATTTAGCCTTGGTTTTAAATATTGACTTTGAGGGGATGTAAAAATGCACTTATTTTCACGCCTAATTTATAAAAATAAATAACCAATAATACAATTTACTAAAAAATACTACTTGTAAGCCTTACTCCAGAGAAAACCACTCCATCTTTTTGAGACAGATTGGTCTCCTGTTATTGATGCCCTTCCTAATACATACGAAAAAGCACTTCTGCCTCTCTCTCCAAATTTCCAAGCTAGTTCTTTAGAAGTTTCATGCACCCACCAAATAAAAGAAAGGGAAGACAGGGAAATGTGAACTACAGGCCTCAGAAATCCAGGTCAGAACCTAGACTCTTACCTATAGCCAAGATACTTATTTGTGTATTTCTGAAGCTGCTGAACTCTGAGGAATTTCTAAGAGGAGACATGGCCCATAAGAAGCTGGGCTTACTCACTCCTGTACTGTAAACATCTATTTTCTCTCTTCTCTTTCAGAAACTCCTGAAGGTCATTGGACCACTTGTTTCTAAGAAACTTTGTCTAGGTGAACTATTTCCCCTACTTCGTGCACAGCAGTATTTTAACAACCAGTGCTTTAAGCAATTTCAATAGAAAGTGACTGATTTGAGCTTGATTTGAGCTCATTCACCACAGATAAGAGAAGTAAACTTTCAAATTTACCAGAAGGAGCTACAATTAACAGGGAGGTAAAAATCTCTGCCTGCAGACAAAAAAAAAAAAAAAAAGAAAATTTAGTACAATATAGAAAAGTTTCAAGATTTCTTCTTCATGTGTTAAAGGAAGGTTTTACTTGTTTAAGAAAATAAACAATACAGACAGATATAGGGAGACATCAATCATTTGATTCCTTTTTTTATTAATAATACATTTCAGGATAAAACCTTAAATTTCAGTTTCAAAACATGTCTGTCATTTAAGTATTACATGCGGGAAAGCCAGTGAAATACAAGAAACTCCAGGAGGCTAGCAGATCAATGATGTGCATAGTAATTATGCTGAAGCGTTTTTCAAAACACTCCGAGCAGCTTTGTATTCATGCTAGGCAGAGAAACTGAACCAGGTAAACAAATCAGCCAATTCACCGTATCCTTGATCAGACAAAACTCTTTGAAGATTGAAAAGTGACTACTGTACCATTTTCTTAATAATCATTTATTAGAGAGCAACACTGGCCTGCTCCTCTGCATGTCTCCGAGAATAAATACCACAATCACATGTGGTAGGATGAATTTATACAGTTTTGATGTTATACAGCATGTTTCGCCTTCCCATTAGAATGTCAGAAATTAATCAGTAGGGAGGACTACAGTTTACTATGCCTAGTGGAATAGAATAAAAAATAAACTGCTCCACTCAGAGATTTTTGTGGTCAAATATTCCTAACAAGTGAAACAAGATTATGTGAGAAAACAGCAACTTCTATTTGACTCATTTTTCCGGATTTCTGCTTTTCTTTCCCATGACAATTCATCCAAGATAACTTCAAATTAATTTTTAAGTGAAAGGCCTCTCACACTTTATTTCTTTATAGTCTTTTTTCTTGACCTTCTTCTATTGATGTTTTCAGATGAAGCCTCCAAGATTGCTCCAAGAACATTCTCCATTCCATACATTCTCCCTTAACAAACAAACAAACAAACAAGCAAACAATCCCCCAAAAAACAAAACAAAACAAAATTTAAGACAATTATTATTTGCTAGCTACTAAGTACCATAACTGTACCATAACTGGAGGTGGTGTATCTGCTCTCTAACACATTAGCACTATTCTATGTAGATGATTGTTATGCAACTAAGATTGCTTTGCTTGATTTAGTAAGCGAATACAAATAAAACCACATAGGAAAGTAAAATATTTGGATATACTGCTGAGACCCTGATTGACAAGATGAACTAGCAGAATTCAAAATTCTTTCTAAAATAACCTTCTAAATTCTAAAACAATTTCCATTAGGTACGTGAATTTTTCCCATCTAACCCTTCTTCTCACTCCAAAAAATCAAAACCCAAACCGCCATCACCCCCACCACCACCATGAAAAACCAAACCCACAAAAAACCAAAAACAACAATAATATAACTTCAAAATGTGGGGAAGAACAAATTTGTGTCTTGACATACATGCACTAGTTTGTTTCCCAATAGATGAGATGCACACATTGTGAAAATTTTCATCTCAAACTCTTTTATGTGTTGAAATAATACACTTTATATAAAGCAATTAACAAATCTCAGTTTGACATCAATCAGACACGTAGTATAACTTTCTACTCGATCGGCAGGTATGTAGAGTCACAGATATTTTTTATCACGGTGTAATGTAACCTTTATTGTAAGAAAATACCTTCTCTCAAAAATCACTCTGCCCTATAATACAAAATGTATTTCAGATTGACTTATCTTTTACCATATTTTTTTCTTCTAAGTTTACTACCACCACGAATGTATGCAGTCCATCCTCAGAGCCTAATATTAATTTATATCACATGAACTGAATTTGCATAGAGGAAAATATCTGCTGAAGTATTTCAAATATTGTTCCTTACCAAATACATTGCATTTTCCTTAAGCATCTTAATCAGAAATAATTTTTGTATATCAAAACTCTGAAACAATAACATGTTTCTAATCTTAACAACTAGATATCCCGTTCTGAGCTTTCAGTCTTGACAGCACACTTTATTTAGCCAATGCAGAAACTCAAACTGTATTTAAATTCTATTCAACAATAGATATGTACAAGGCTTGTTTGATTTTATCTTCAATGCTACATAGTCATGTGAATGTTGGTGAAATTAATAAATTGGTCTAACAATTGAAAGTAGCATCACTTTCTTCCTACATTACACTCATTGTGTACAAGTTTAAGCAATTATAAAGGTACTGGGCTATGAAGAATATGGTTGTTACTCTTTAAAATCAATATTTTTTATCAAAATAATCTGTAATAATCACTTCTGAGGATGTGGAAGTCATCTCAGCTATCTAAGATGTGTGAATACTTAATGTTTAATAGGAGGTAAAAAACCACCTATTATTAAGGTAAAGGTCAACTCTATATAAATTCTCTTTAGCCTCTGGAATGAGAAATAAAGTACAGAAAACATAGTGAAAGCTTCAACTCCAAGGCATCATAACACATTAATGTATGATAGGCACTGAAGGGTTTACCAGTGAGTTCAGAATAAGAGATTTCAACAGTATATAAAGAGCACTGTTTGCCTAGGCCTCGGGTAGGGCCCAGAGGCAAGTGGATCCGTTCATTTCAACACTGTGACACTTTAGTGGTATCTGGGGACAATTTAGGAGAAAAAGATTTTCAGTCAGTCAATAATGAGGTTTCATGTCTTTGTACTACAGTTAGCATTTTTTAACCCACAGACGTCTGTGCTTGCAATATGCTCTGATTAATATGTGGTTCTTGAGATTTAAACTGCCATTCTCAGAGTTGCCTTTTTACCATGAAATCCACCTAAAAAAGAAGGAAATTTCCCTCAAACTGAAAAAAAAAAATTAAAATGCACTGTATTTCATACTGCTGCAGAGAATAAAATAAAGCCCAACGAACATTTTCAAAAGAGGACAATATGATAAACCTGCCTATGAGAATTTCACAGATTGGATCCACAAAGACAAATTCCTTACTCTGAACAACTTCTCTTTCAATTGTATTGAATTTTAATCTCTGTTGAAATTTGTCTTGAAAAATACACTTTCAAATAGAGACTGGCTAACTGCAACCTTCATATAGCATATACATAGTATAAACTATTTTATCTCTGTCTTTTAGCATTGTCCTTGAGTTTAGTCCATCTGTGGTGCATATAAAATCCTTTCTTTTTCTACAAGTACTTGACAGTTTCACTGAAAGGATTCACAGACTCTTCCAATCAAAGGGAAGCAGTGGAAATGGGTGTATAAATCTCAGCTTTTAATTTTATCCAATGACTGCTTAAATTCAAATTAACAGTCAGTCCCTGAAGTAACTCAGAAACCCCTATATATCTTGATCACTCCAGTACAGGCATCTTCCTTCTGACTCAATGATCTTTTCCACAGAAACAGAGCTGCAACAAGAGGAATCAGATATCTAGCAAGCAAGACTAAGACGATACCTTGTGCAATTGACATACAAATTGAGAGACTCAGTGTAAAGGAAGTATTTAAGGTCAAATTTATGCTTCCTGGCAAAACCTAATCAGTGACCTACTGGACTTAGATGACATTTATTATTGCTTTAAATCCTGGGTTTTTTAAGGGAAAAGCTCTCTTCAAATCAATGCAAGTACGCAAACAGTAGACTTGTGTAGGTGTTTCCTGACAGTCTCAGAGAAAGTGTATTTTTCAATTGTATACCTCTTCAACCTTTATAGCAAGTCAGTAAACTTGAAGTCTCTGTTATGTTGACAGAATCTAGGTACTGTACTCAGGACTTCTAATTCCACTTCCTAATGATCAGTCCTTGCTGATCTATTTGAAACTAGCCTGTACACAACTGGCACAGAAATAGGTCTAGTATTCAATGCCAGGCCATTATCTGTTATATCCTTCTTCTTCTACTTAGGGGTTTTGTTTGATAAACTTCATTATGGAAAGACTAGAAAGTCAAGTTTTAGGTGCAACATTCCTTTAATATACACTGCCATCATAAAGGCAGGTAGAATTACCATTTAGGAAAGACTCTTACTAAATATAAATGCCTTTTCCACAAGTTTTCCACAGAATCACTGTTCAAACTGAATTTATCATGTTTCATTTTGTATGTCAATGGATATACAGCTATATTAGTACACTCCTGAACTTTCTAAATACCTCACTGTGCTTTCCACTCATATGTAAAATCTGTGACTTGCATCAGAATCCAGGAGGCTGAGCTCTGAGAACATTTTGTCATTTGAAATACAAAGTCTGTTGTAGTCTATACACAAGTGTTAAAACTTGGAAAACATTTATGACTCAATTTCTGTTCAGAAATATCCTCTAATTATGTGATTCATGGGAATCAATACAGTGGCTAAACATATGTAAACAGACTAGTTTCTCAGTGCTGCAAAACTTCTTGTGCAACCTTATCAATAACCTGCCTGCCAACACTGCTTCCAGGAATTTCTTTTACAGTGTGCCAATAGATGTAAAACAAGAGAGGCAATTTTTTTTCCCTTTACTTAGGAGAAAAACTCCATGAAGCGAAAAATGAAAAGGTTATTCACTTCCAAACCCTTCATTAAAAGAACAGACCCAAAGGTCTAGGATGATGAATAGCTCATTATTTGATCTCATTACCCAGGCATGTACACTCATGAAGTGACTGGAAACTAAGAAGTTACAGCCTACAAGCTTTACCAAGTGTTTACTAGAGATTGCCATACTCTCGAATACATCTACATAACTCAGCATCTATAACAAGGTAGTATGAAAAGTAATTGAGAAAAAACCCTCCCAGAACTAATTTCTTAAAAAGACAGCAAGGAACCTTTGCAGTCAAAGGAAATCCTTTCCTTACTGACCCAAAATCACACTTGAGGGCTTAGCTCTGTAGGATATGTGTACTGTGCTTGTTCACTAGTTGAGAAATTGTTAATGTTATAAAAACAACCTCCCATGTAAACAGGCTCAGGACATAAACAACATGATAGAACTACAAAGATAACGTGTGAAGGTGTAAAGCAAGCTTGACTGTATTGCACATTACAGAAACACTGCCAAGTTGTAAACATCTGTGTTTTAATTTCATAAGGTCAGTATATATTTAGGAATACATTTTAGCACTCAGGCTGCTAAAAGCAAATAGCATTCATTCTTCAGTTCTGTTTTGAAATATTATATAAGGACTATTCCTCTACCTTTTTTATAATTTTCTTTATTTTTTTTTCTTTAAATGTCAAAGGAGTCTCTCATTTCTCTTGTCTTCTGCTCATGAATTTTACTCATCTGCTTCTGCTCTACAGCTTCTCCTTTAACCAGTTAATCCCTTTGATATTTCTCAAACCAAATACACAATAATACAAGATCTTTGACCCTGTAAATTGTCACTCTAGAACCCTCAGAGAATCAGTCCCTCCTAAACCTGCCATTACATATGTCAAAGGCATCCTTATATTTAGCCAAGCCTTAAGAAGAAAAGGAAAATTAAAAGTATATCTGTTACTTCACATGAACCGTAACACCCAGATTCATTTACATTAAGTGAGTAAGCAGTCACATCAATATTACCAGGAAATAGTTTATATATCTGAAAGAAAAATAATTAATTAAATCTTCTTTTTATTAGATGAAGAGAATGTAGGTAATTCAAGATTGCACATGCATGCACAGCAGCCAATGAAGAAATAATATGTGCAATTCAGAAAAGATAGTTGTGGCCACTGCACTTTCATATGGCAGGAAGTAGCAAACCTTTCCTGTTTAATGCCTCTTGAGGTGCAGTAAAAATTTCTGATGAAAATTGCCAATTTTTTTTTCTACTTCTAGCAAATTGGCACTGAGTTTCTGCTCATACAGAAAATTGATTGTCATGGGTTGAAAAAAGTGACTTTTACCCAGAAGGAACCTAACTGTTTCCTGTAGACTTGAAGAACCAATAAGCTGGCTAATTTCAAGATAGACACTTTATTTAGCCACTTACATAATAAGTCCGCCCTGTGGTCCACATTTTAAGATGTTAAGCCTGGGACTTTCTCTCTCTTTGGCTTCTGCCTTCAGAAAGGTAACACAGCCCATGCACCCGGGCTGGGCCCCCGTGGGCCTCAGGCATGGGGTGCTTTGGGCCTGCCCCCTCCCCCACCCTGTCGGGAAGGGGGCGGGGAGAGCCATCAGCCCGCGGCTTCCCGCTGCTGACTGCCTTGCCACAGCCCCGTGCAGCCCCTGCTGCCCCATGCGGCCCCTGCTGCCGCTGCCCGCGGCCCCGCCCAACAGCCGCTGCCTGCTGAATCCCGCCCACTGCCGCAGAGAGCTCCGCCCACGGAGCCAGATCTGAGCTTCACTCGCAGCCACTGGCGCAGGGGGAAGGGAGGCAAACACCCGCGGCGAACGGAATATGCTACTGCGGCTTCTCCCCACTCCCCTCCCCAGGGTTGGGAGTGCAACAACACAGCTGCTGACCAGCAGAGATCTTGATTGCTGAATGATGCAGCTGCCCCTGACTTCTCCTCTTCCCCACCACAGCTCTGGCTGCTGTTCAACAGGGTCATGTGCCCAACAACAGAACCAGGAAGAGAGTGAGTGCACTAAAGGGGACTGAAATACAACTTTAAGTGCAAACAATGGACTCAGAGCATTAGAAGGAAGAAACTGAGGCACCTAGGTCAGTGAAAAAAGGACTGAACATCTAGAGAGAGAGGAAAGCAGAGATGCTTTAAGCTGAAAATCTTCTATAAAACCATAGTAATAGACGGAACCATTTCCTTCTAAGTCATATTGTACCCGTAGGGGGAATACCACCTGCTCTAACTACAGACTAAGCAAAGACACTCATGCTGGTTTGCTACAGAGAAGAGAAACCCTTGCCTCAGGGTAATAATTGAGGCCAGAAACCCTTGCCTCAGGGTAATAACTGTGGCTGAAAACCCTGACCTCAGGGTAATGATTGAGGGANTGGCTGAAAACCCTGACCTCAGGGTAATGATTGAGGGAGAAGCCCTTACCCCAGGGATGATAATAGAGGCAGAAAACCCTTTCCTCAGGGTAATAATAGAGGCGCATTCTTACTCCACAGATGGGAGAATCCTTGTTTCCAGAGAGAAAAGACCTGTGCTTTTTCTACCAGAACAGCTCATCCTTAAAATACCACCCTATGATACAGAGATTGAGTTCTCGAAGGCAGTTGCAGAAATAGCTGTATGTCGAGGAAAGGGGCTCTCGCAGTGAACAGATACCCAGGCAGCTGATTCGCCGTGAAATGGAACCCATGAAAGAACTGTGTTTCTTGTGGGAAGTCTCCATGGCATAGCAAGAGAGACTCTTCTTCCCAACTGGACTGATGAAAGTCTATCTTAAAGGTGGTAAACTGACCAAAGATCTCTAAGTTTTGTTTCGTTCTATTGTTGATGGAAAAAGAAATTTATTGTTGGTAAAGAAAGACCAATGAGGTGGGGGGGAAAGAAACATCTGGAGGTTTATTTTGATTCTTATTGTTTTTCTTTTAAGTTTTTCTCTTTTAGGTTTGTTAATAAACTATCTTTTTACCTTCAAAGGTTTTACTTTTTACCTTCAAAGGTTTTAGGCCTGCTTTGCATTTCTCATTGAATCCTTATCTCAATCACAGAAATGAATGGGTAAACTCAGTAAGTACACTGGTGTTAGACCAGAGTACCTGAACCACTACACTTACTATCGTCTGGTGTGAGCAGGTGAATAGGCAAATGTGAAACCACTACATTGATGCATCACAAATATAGAATTATACTTTCAGTTATAAAGTGGTCTATTTTCTAAAGACGTAAAAATTTGGTAATTATCACTAAGTGCCTATGCATTAAATGAAAAATGCTTTTTCATTATAGGTTAAAAATAAAAAAAAAATTGCCATTACCTACACTTTGGAGTTACCAAGGTCTTTATTGACAAATGGCCTTACAAGAACAAAACAAAATATTCCCTGAAACACTGTCATTGCAGCCCAATTGTGAGTCACAATGCATGTCAGAACCTGGCTATGCTGAAACAAAGCTAGTTCTACTCCTTTCTGTCTCCACAGCTCATTCAGAGTGCTTCCTTGTCTTTTCATATCCCAATCACTTTGCCCGTGCTTTGGAGAGTGAAACACTATCAAATTTGACATTGCTGCAGGCTCCCTTAACAAAGCATAACATCAGCAAGAAAAAGATTTTGTCTTGGTCTGTGAATTGAATATATTCCTACAGGCTTGATTCTGAAATGAAATTATCATGTTTAACTCACTCCCTCCACCAGCTAAAATGTAAGAGCTATTTTGAGTAGCTGGAGGGCCAGCTGAGAGGTCCACTTGGAAAGCACCAGAGTACGTATGCATACTCAAAACTGTGTCAGGATTACTAACAATATAAACATAAGTTTTAATAATGAAAATACAGTCCCCAGGAAAGATTACAGTGCTTGCTTTCATGGGAGAAGAGTCACAAATATTAACTTGTACAGAAATTCAGTCTGAATCTATGGATAAAAATATTTTCATTCTTTCAACAGAGAAGATAGTCCAGAGTACGCACATCTAAAAGATCAACTGCCATTGGATATCTTTTACTAGCATGTCCATCCCTTTATTATCATAAAAGCATAATCTAGAAAAACATTATCTGCTTGCTACCTGTTCTCTGTCCCTTTTTGTTTTATGTGGCACAACAGAATTATTCATTTCTTCAGCAAGCTTTATATATCTTACAAAATATTTGTGAATTTACTTTGAGATTGTCTGAAAAAAATGTTGGTGCTACACCATATTATTGAATGGCATCTAAGAGCAGACGTGCTAAAACCAAGGGATAAGGAACATACAGATTGCTGCAGACAAAAGGTCTTGCAAAATTTTACTTTGTTCAATTACTGCTAGTTAATACAAGAATTCTGATAATCCATTCAGACACTAAGGAGAAAAGATCAAACAATTCAGCAAATAGTTACAGAAACACTTTTCCTACCCCTTACCTAGGTTCCGCTTCAGGCAAGAACCTTTGTTCTCCCCTTCTGAGTCTCAGCATCCCTTCAGTTTTGCTGTATATTATGCTCAGTCCCTCCCAGATCCTTCAGTGAGGTGTTGGGTGGTGAAGCGCCTGAGGGCCAGAGCATAATGGCTTCTGGATGCTGCTCCTTGCCCGTCACTCCTTTCCCGCTGTCCCTCAGTTGCAGCCCTTCCAGGGTGCCCCTGCCCCAAGCAATGCCATCAGTGGTCCCTGATCCCTCAGAACAGCACCTCCTCTGTCGTCAAGCATGTCCCCCCAGAGCGTGTCACCAGCCTTTGTCTGCAGCAATGTCCCTTCTGCCTCTTTTCCATCTTCTCCCACCCTCCCAAATGTTTCTGTCTCTCACATAGGCCTGCTCTGAGATGCCACATGCCCTGGCTGTGGCCTTGGCAGGCAGCAGGCAGCTCACAACTATGGTGACCCCAAGGTGAGAGGATGCTGGATGTGTGCAGCACACATGGGAACCTGAAGACCCATTTTTCCAGTTACTTCACACAATACAGGAGTCTGAACTAGAAGATTGACTACATAATCACTGAAATGAGGACTATAACAACGTGTAAATTTTAAATCTAAGTATTAAACCTCAACATATATATGCAGGAAAACCTGAGACACAGACACCGGGTCCCAAGGTCAAAGATAAGGGTATAAACTTTTTATTCACGTCACAGCCTCAGAAATTTTTCTGAAAAACACATTTCCTAAAAAATAAAATATCCATTGCAGAAAATATCTGTCATCTGAGTTGAAGCACTGGAGCATTGTAAGGAGACATAAAACCCATAAAAATGAATTGCAACAAAATAACTGCTTTAAAATAATCTAATGTGCATGATTTAATTTAGGAAAAATTCCCTCACCATATATTGTTAGGTGTTTGTATGCTACAGTAGTATAAAAGTACCATGAAAACGTAAAAATACAAAAATTACAGCAGGTGGCTAGAAAGGATTACAGAATACCATATGTTTTCCTTTTTCACCCTTATAATAATCTTGCTCTATTGAATTCAGGATTTCTGGATATTTCAGAGTCCAGCAAGAAATTAAGCAAGTGCTCTTCATGCAGAATGAGGACTTAAAATTGTTCTTTCTTATGTGACTAATATTCACACTTTCTGACAGTCCTGATCCAGGAAACGTTAGGGTTTCCAGAATTCCAGAAATTAGGTTTTCTTCCATTTTATTTTATTTTTTAACGATCTGTTCGTATGACTGGGGAGGTGGTATCAGATGTACACAAAATGCAAAACACATCGCTTAGTGATATATAAAATCTTTTTTTTGGTTTTGGCTTGAGTTTGGGGTTTTTGTTTGTTGGTTTAATTGCTTTTCTTGTTTGTTTTTAATACTAGTGAGTATGGCTAGAGCAGTGGAGAGACATGTCTCGTCTGTGGCACCTCCACACCTCCCCCTACCACTTGTTGACGACACTTGTGGACTCTGCAATCACACAGCCACAGCCCAGACTCCTTGATTTCCTCCACACTTATAGCCACTTGGGGTAGTTTTACATGGGTTATCTATCAACCTCTTGTTTTCCACCTTAAGTCTATACTGAGGGTGTGAAGCCAGCAGCAGTTATGTAGCAGGGTTTGTCTATTGTTTATTTGGCTTTCCAGTCCAGAACAGACTAAACCCGTCTGTTGGAGCTGGGCAGATGTCATCAACACCTGAGCTCTTTCACACCAACTTTTCCCTATGACCGTTGGGTACATCTTTCTTCCCAAATTATAAAATAATATAGGACAAATACTGGTGATGTTTCATCACCTTTTGGGATAATACATTATAGATTTGATAAATTACCTCATCTGAATTTAGGACACAGATGAAATATTAAACTACAGATAAAGTAAGTTTTCTTGATAAACTTTTGGAAGTACTGACTGAAATCAATAATGGTAACATTTGCACAGTTAAGCAGGAAATAGAAAATGTTTCAAATAGTAAGGTAATGTCTGACTTTATAAACCCAGGGAACATAAACTAATAAACAGACCTGCAAATAAATATTGCATAATAAAAATATCTTGCAGCATTATTATATGTTTACTAAAACAGAAAATATAAAATAGCAAAAAATATGTCAAATAAAAGAAAATTATCAGAGATTCTCAAGTTAAGTTCCAAAATGAATCCTTTCCTCTAACATACAACTTAACTCTGAAGTGCTCACATTTAAGACACTTCAGTGAACTACCATGACGCAGTATGTCATCTGATGCACAGCAATTTATAAAACCCGTCTGCTACCAGGGTAGGCACATTTCCTATATCCTGTCACTTCACAGTTGTCTTGAAAAAACAGAGGTGCAAAAAATTCCTGTGGATCAGTTGATTCACAGTAACCAGTTACATCCTGGTTACATAGGACTGTATTTGAGTCTTTAGTTGGAAAATAAGGACTAATTCTGCCATTTTTATCTGTCCAGTTAATTAATATTACCATGTAAACCTTAATAAAGACAAAAAAAAAATCAGTGAGCAAACCAGCGAAATAATACCAATGTCAATATGCCCATTTGCTCATTATTTTGAATATACTATGACAAATCTATAAAAGAGATTTATTCAAAATATGGGATGGATGCTGTACTCACATGACATTCTACTCAAATTATAATAGACAAAATGTAAAAATAAAGACCTTTGTATTAACGCAAATTTTCAGCTGCCATAATTATCTCTGTCACAGTTCTTTATTCCAATTTTTTTCTTCTGAAATGTCTCTGCAAAGCAGTATCTCCCTCAAACAAAAAAAATCAACTCAAATTATATTACAGCAAATTCCAAATCTTAATAGATACCATAAAAAAGGCAGTAATTTCCATAGCATTTAGCTGAAGTTAAAATATGAAGTCTCATTCAGCATTTACAAAAATATGTCTGAGACTTCATCAGAAGATGTACCTTGGATCTGAACTCTGGGTTCTGGAACAATAGCAAGTAAGAGGCAGAAACTATACTATACTATAAACCTTGTAAAAATAAATCAGTATTGCTTAGCAGAGAAATAACTCTGTTAAAGAACTTTAGTCATCACTTAGAACTCACAACTAATTGTCTGCAGACTCTCTGCCCATTTACTGCTAGTACCAAAGAGGCCGCTGTGCTGTGCTTGGAATTTATTGACTGCTAAGCAGAAGATTCAGTTCCTGTATTTGCTTAATGCACTGAAGAGTCATACATCCCAATTATTATTGTATTCTTTCAAAGTAAAAGTAAGCTTTTCCAATATATCAGAGATCCAACACGGTGATTTCAGGCTCACTTAGATCTTCTTGGGATGAAATATATTTTGTTTGTGAGCTTCCATATTTGACACAAGGACTGAAATGGATAGCCACTAATTTCCAAATTATGTCTTCTAAGCCAACCATGCCATATAGTAGTGTTAACAACATTAAAAAAAACAATTCTAGGTCAATGCACGTTTATAAGAACTGCAGCCTTCTTGAAAGGGTTAGCATTTCTGTCTCCAGCACTGACTCTAGTATTGTTTTCTCCACTTTTTGAATGAATAATTCAACAGAGAGAAGAACATGTGAAAGAGCAAGTACAGAACTTATGCATTTGCTTTCTAACTATAGTACTTTTTAAGTATATATGCCAACTATCTTCAGTCTTGTGGTTTCTGGCAGATAAGAAATTGCATGCACAGCACTGACGAAGGGAAAAAAAACAACATGCATCCCTCATTAAAAAGAATCAAGCAATTTCAAAATAGGAGGCTTAAATGCAAAGTTTTAGAACCTCTGTGAAGTGTTCGGTACACTGAAAATATTTCCACTACGTAGATAGAAAAATAGTCAATTGTTTCCTAAAATATATTTTTCTTGAAAGTTGACTCCACTGTGTGTAGAGGTGAGAAATGAATAAATTTATCCTCTCAAGATAAACACTTTTTTTGGACACTTATTGAAAGTGTTCTGCCAAGCTGGCTACAAGTAAATGAAAGAAAACACTTTCCATATTATGGCTTTTAAAAGGAATGGCATGGAACCTGCGGTGTCCAAAAAGCATGTATAGCAATGGTAAAATTCAGACAAATGCAAATTTAAAAAAAAAAAAAAAAAGTTGCTTTGAATTTTATGTACTTTGCCATCTATTTTTTTAATGTTTCATTTAGCACTCATGTATTTGGAAAACTCACTTAATTGAGATGTCTCTATAAGAACCAATTGAACCTCATACTCACAGTAAATGGCAGTAAAATCTTATCTGGGACAAAATTAACATAAATATTGCTTAAAAGAAGTGCATTTGCACTGGAACAAGTGATTAAGTGGTCTTTAATTTGCTGCAGAATCAAAGTGAAACTCTTAGATCTGATCAAATTACAAAGCTGAAAAATTAAGAAAGGAGGAACAATGTAGGAATACAGACGAAATGCTGTAAATCCATTAATTTCCATATATCTTTTTCTAGAAAAAGTGCACATATCTTTTCAGAACCTGGAAATAAACATCAACAAACAAAAATCCACACCCTTTTTTAGCTTTAAAAGAAATTAATATACTATATACTGAGGTGACATGCCTTTTAGTTTGGAAATGTTGTTGGTATTCCAATTAGGGAGACTAAGGTAAGCTGGAAAATTTTCAGGTTTAAATAGACTGTTGAAACACCATAATAAAACAAAGAGATGACAAGGCCTATGAGCGAAACTCATGCAAAATTTTAATAAAATTAGTGTGTTAATATAGGAGGATGGTCCTTGCTCCTGTTAAAAAAAAAAATAAAACCAATTTCTCCACAGGTTAGATAGCTTCAAGTTTTATCAAATGAGTCCAGGTAACAGAGGACTTTTTCTGTTTTTTGAAAAAAAAAAAAAACATAATAAGAAGAAATCTTAATCCTTTAGCTTTGAAGTAATCTCACCGATCTTAATTAAAGCGTGTAACAGGAAAACCCATACAAAGGATCAGAGGTATCTTTTTCATATAATCTGATGTAAAAGTTATGTTCCTATTTGAGATATTAATAAATTGGTGATATGATATCACAAACCACAACAACCTCACAAGTTAAAAAATACCTCCCATCCAGGAAGACTAAAATAGAAGTAAACCAGCTGAAATACCAAGACTTCAGTGGCCACAGAGAGAAGGAAAAATCAGGATGTTGACAATGCCCTAGGAAGAGAACAAACCAACCCATCTACTAGGAGTGTTGGAGAAAGGGGGAAGAAGCAGAGTGAATTGTACTGTGTACTTCAAGAATATATTCCTGCCAGACACTCAAGATATTAGTTCCTGTCAGCACTCACTGCAGTGCACTGATCATCCCATGTCAACTTAGTGAATAGTTAGCTCTTCTAACGACAAAAGAAACAGGTTTTAAAAAACAAACCAAACTAAAACAAACAAAACTCCAAGCAACCAAAAAACAAAACAAACAAAATCCACCCCAAACAAATAAAAAGCATGTTCATCCCAGCCATCACCACCACCACCCCCAAAGAGCAAGATTATATACTTTTAATTACAAAAACATGTATTGTAGTTATAAAGAGAAAGGGTTAACCCACCCTAGGCAGAAAAAAATGCAGTGACACAAACACTGAGAAAAAATTTCCTTTGGACTACTATTCATAGATTTCCTCAGTTGTGCTGAAGAGATAACACCTTTTTATAAATCTTAGTTACCTGTGACATGGACAATTACCTTCTACCTGTCAATTATCTGTGGCTTAGAAATATAATTTTTATATTAAATCATGTTTGTTATTTGTTTCAAATATGACTTCCGCCAAAAGCTTACTGCGTCTGTATGTATGATGTGTAGGTATGTATACATGCACTCAGACAGTAACCTGATCAAAATTTTTCTTTTTTAACATTATTACAATATTTCTAAAAGTTAAAGAATTATCTATAAAGCAGTAACTATTTATACACTTGAGATTCATGAATCTTGAGAGAGGGTAAAAATTTATTTTGAGAAGACATTAAATTTTTTGGCAGTAGCCCCCAGTGTTCAATAGTATTTCAGTTGAGATTTGCAGGTCCTTGTTTATTCCTTTTTTAGGATTTAGGTAATGCAAATACAATTTCATGATAACCACTGCGAATTTATTTTATTTTTACTCTAGTCCTCCTTTGCATTAAAATCAGATAATTAAGTATTTTGTTCTTTCTTTGAAATCCCAGTTGTCACTGTAAATCACAGACTAAAAGCTACTTTCCTTTTCATGTCTCTATTGCAACAAACATTTTCCAAACCAGCAAATATTTAGAAACAGTAAAAATAATAACATTTTCTCCTTATTTCCTTAAGAAAGTCCATCTCACTCCATTAAGTAATGTCTAAGAAACTGAACTAGTAAGCATTATGATATTGTACCCAGAAGTATTCAATTACATTGCATTTAAATACTCAATAGCCTTGAATATAGTTAGCATCTTATTACAAACCAGATAAACATTTTCATTTAAAAAAATTATAGTTTGGCTATCTTTTCAGAAAATGTTAGAAGACTTTTGAAGTACATAGATAGATCTAATGGAGATTTTTTTTCATTTTTCTTTTAAGCAATCTCTAAAATGAACCATAACTTTTTTTTCTTAAAGAAGTTACTGCATTTTTCTCTGCTTTATTATTTTTATTTCTTTATGGAAATGCATAGCTCATTGTCTTAGTAAAATCAGTGAATTTAGTTCTACTAAATTTCCAATTAATATAATATTCCATTGAAAATATCTTGAAGCTTCACAAGATCTGTTGCTATACTCAATACAACAAGCTCAGTGAAAAGCCAAATCAAATCTTAAGGCTACTATTTTCAAAGCCCTTAGAGAACTAAAGGTTCCTTAAAATGTGATCTAAGCCATCAGAGGGTTAAAACTACTGGTACATCTATAGTTTCTCATCTCTACTAAACTAGAAATCCTTTAGTTGTAATAACCCAACTCAAAAATCTAATACTTAGCCTCCACTGTGCACTCCTTTGCTCTGTATAGGGAAAACATATAGTAGGGCACACAGTATTTTAAATCACACCTAATTAATGTCTTCCTCGTGAGAGAATAAACAAAGAATGGCACTACTGGTACTAAAGGTTGCTTATTTCTCTTCATACATCAGAAAGTTCCTCAGAGGCAAGCAGGTGAGAGGATTGTTTTAAAAACTAAAAGCACTGATAATTCAAGGAATTTAGTCAGTGATACCTGTCCATAGGCTATAAGCCACCGAATGTCTGGAGGCTGTACTGAAAAAAAGACTTTGTAAGTACTGCAAAAATGATGAAGACTCCAGTGAGGTAAGATGAAAACTCTCTGTGAGAAAATTAAAATGTCTAACTAGAGTGTACTAGCATGACCACAGGAGAAAAGTTTATAAAGTAAATAGACTTAGCTAACATCTGAGAAAAGCCAATCAAGTGCAAAAATTTCATAAAAGACCAATTTTCATTTTTGGGGTCAAAAAAATGAAGTATCAAGAGGAATGAAGTTGGCACGTTCTTGAAGTTTTTAAGTAAAGAATGGATACTTTTTCAGAAGAAATCATTCACTACAAGCCTTTGGCCTTCAGATTCCGGGCAATGTTAAATATGCAGGCATAAAACTGGTGCCTCTGGTCTTAACATAGATGAGTCTGTAAGTTTCAGCTCTCATCCTTTTGATCACCTTTATATCACCTGACTGCCCCTAAGGTTCATGACAGAAAATCATATAGTCAGGGAAACTAATTCTTTCTGGTTCTTAAGCAAGCAGTGTAGGACTGCAGATAAAGGGTAAACTATTCATGTGCTCACTCAACTTATTTTCTTAAGAATACTAAACATACTTTCTTTTTAACATATCATTTATTCACAAAGAACGTATGCTATGGTGAAATCTTAGTCACAGATGTCCATGAATATGGACTACTAATTTATATAATGGAGTACTAACATATTAAATTCAGCAACTGCAATTTACAAAACAGACCAAATCCTGAAGCACAGAACATTTTTTTTTCCTTTCCAAAATAAAGGCTAATAATATGAGCTTGAATTTTCTAGTGCCATCCATTTTATATTTGCATTATATAAGGGTGTATTTTCTGTGGTTTCCATGCCCTTGACTTTCTCTGTTTATTTTTTACCCTATGATTTATGTGGCATCTCTAAGGGAAGAGGTGGTGTATAAATCTATTGCATTCTCAGCCTCATTATTAGTAATGGATTAATTTTCAGTTTCATCACTAAAAACAGTTCATTATCTAAAAAGGAAAAATTATCTTCATATATATTCTGAGGTAATTGATTCCTCTATTTATATGCTGAAGGGAACGTTGCTCACACAAATTGCAAATGAAAAGTCTTTTTCTTCCCCTCCCCCTTTCTTCCATACCCCAGTGACATGAAAAACTAACATTTTCACTGATAATATAAAAAATAATCAGTGATAAAACAAGATTAGTTGCTCCCAATGATGTTATTCCTTGCAGAAATAGTTTCTTAATGATATAGGTTGGCTAAATGAAATGGACACCATCTTACATCATAACCAAAAGTCTCCTAACACATCACTGGAAAGAAATATTATATTTATTAATACTTGTGAGTTTTTATAATTACCATTTTCATTTTCCATTTTTTATTATTCTCTAAGAATATTTTAAATTGTAGCAGCACAGAACACAATTAAAGAATTATAATAGTATTACCCTATGACTGAAAATTATTTCTCACTCAAAGGGTGAGAAGGGGAGGACTGAACAAAAGTGTTCTGAGCACTTCTAATAAGGTAGAAGACCTTTTTTTTTTTCTTTCTTTCTACTTTAATTTCAATCAGTTTATTTAATATCTGAAGTGGAGCAAGTGGCAAGCTGATTGCCCTTACAGGTTCCTTTAGATTCACTGATGGTACGGTTTTGTTCTAGATCTATTGTGCTGTCTAAGTGCTTTAGATCTGAGTATTTCTGCATCTGTATGGATATTTAAATTATAAGCATAATAAAATATCAATCCATAGGCAGCAGTTAGAAATCCGATGAGCAAGAAAATTCTGTTCTTAACTTACCTGAACAATAGTATAAACAAGTTGTGGGGAAAACAGAAGGTAAAATTAAAGAAAACTGGAAAATTACAAAAACTGTAGTCAGCATATATATTAAAGGGGAAGAATTGGAGGATGGAGCAGAGAGGATAGTATATGTTATAACAGCATGAACAATTATAAGAAGAAAATATGTTACCTACTCCCTGGCTGGAATACAGTCAGCAGGCCTGATTTCCCACACACAACACATGCTAA
>WEKY01046565.1:0-21611 GCA_013390045.1 Picathartes gymnocephalus
AGAGAATCACCAAAGTCAGTAGACAATCACCATTTGTAAAGCTGCCCTATTTAGTCACAATAGGTTTCTTAAATGTAAGGATATTTTCTTAAATAAATGAGAGCTGCTTTTTCCACACCTGAGTAATGTGCTTAGTTTCAAGGGTTGCATAATAGGTCTTGTGTGTGAACACAGTAGTTTTAAATGTCTCCTGAGCCTTGCAAAGCCATTAATACCAAAGAAGTTTTAGATCTTTCTATTGCATTCAATGTACCTGCTTTATATTAAAGTCACATTTCTAAACTTCAATAAAAATATTATTTTTAGTTTTGCATGTAAAATTCAGCTGATCTTTCAACTCCATGAATTGAAGCATCAATAGCTTGCCACTCGCAATACTGTTCCTCATAAATGGGTTCCTGTATCTTTGCAGAAGGTTTTTTTATAAGTTACAAAGCACTTGATTAAATGCTGAACAGGAACACTTAAGGCATGTGACAGTTTCTAGGATACTCTGTAAGAACAGCTCTGCTAGTAAAACAGGGACACCAAGTAATTTTATTTAACCTAATTTTTTTCAAGTGTTCCACACAATTCATCCATAACAAAGTCTTAAAGATCAATTTTTTACAAAGCCGCTTGCAAATTTGGGAAGCTACTTGATGTTCTTCTCCCTTCTAGATATAATTCCCACTTGGGGCCATACAAGACATACATGACTTTTGAAAGGAGAAAAACACTACTTAACAAGATTTAAGCTTTTATTCATACAGCAGACAACTATGACCACCTACATTTAGAGAAAAGCTCTAGACCAGATAACTGGACATAAATCCATATTTAGGCAGAGATCAGTGCAGTTTTCTGAAGGATCCAATGAAATAATCATATTCTGTTTCCAGAAGAATTACTCTAAGCACTCAAACGGAGCAAAGAGCACGTACTGGTTTGAAATAAATCTATGTCATAGTAACTGAACCGATGGTTATATAATTGGCAAGATCAAGAAAGTAGATGTGAACACCATAAAGAATGCACATAAAGGACTGTTTGATTTACAGCTTATCATAACAATGTTAGCTCCATTTTAGTAAGGCTATAAACTAAAACATTTCAGTGGTTACGGTATAGATCGGCACATTCATTTGGAAGTCATCTAAGGTTAAAGCACCAGTCTACCAATAACCCTAGAAAAGTAGCTATTTTTGTTTTTAAAAAGTGTTCAAAACCTCAGAACAGCAGACTCAAAAAAAAAAAGAAAAATTGTTTGCAAGTCCCCATTGATTTCACAGGTGTATACAGCATCAACTTACTCTTTGTAAGACTGAGCAAAGGGCACTAAAACAGTACAGGAATATTAACACATTTGAACTACTGCAGGCCAGGGAGGCTAAGGGAAGTTGGAACAAGGTTTTGAACCCCTGCACACAAAAATCCCTGTCTTCTGAGCACAGAACACTGCTGCCTCCACCTGTCATAGCCCAAGAGAGGTCTGAAATGCCTGAAATTGTTCCTTTAGAAACTTAAAGCATCTTCTATTCAAGGTGTTACTCACTTAGTAAATTTTCACCCATGCTGACACTGCTTCTTTAGAGTGGAAGACCAAAACACACGACTTGTGACAGTGCTGTTTAAAGAGCCAGGTCAGACCCAAATCGTTCCAACAAACTGACCATGTCACAGCTCTCCAGAGCACATCCTGGTCAGTCCTGGCAAGGTCTGAGAGCTTTGCATCTCCAAAGAAACCCAACAGTCTGCCCACTCCACAACGCTGACTGGAAGCACTTCAAGCAACTCCAGCAAACTTCAGCTGCACTATAATCAAACCACTAAAGCTTCACGCAAGTGACAGGACACTGTAACTTTTCAAAAGGTGTTTGTTTCTTCATATTTAACAAAGTTAATTTTTTATTACGCCTGCAGAAGAAAACCTGCTCCCTTTGCTCACTAAAAGCATTTGAATTACACACTTTCCACAACACTGCTTTACTGTGAGACAAAAAGAATTTATGAGCTTTAACTTGCTCTCAAGCCTCTAAACAATCCCTCAGAAACCCATACTGAAGAAAAGCTAACAAAAGAGGTATTCCACAGGGTTTTTTTTGCAAAATTCCTCTCATTGTGGGTGCCAGTTAATAAGATGATCAACTCACATAAAAATTGAGACCCTGACTCCAGTGTTACGTGTTTGGTCACACTAAATCTGTAAACAGGCTGGTTAAACTCAAACAACTCTGAGTAAAGTCACTGTATCACTCATTCCCAACAGACATGAACTGAATTAGATGTTCTATTTTGGTTTGAGCAATTAGTAGCCTTTTTTTTTTTTAATAGGAAGAAGGGAGAAGAAATTCTGATATCAGCATTACTGCTTCTTCCCAGTGCCTGGTCTGCAGAACTTTGGTTCTACTGTAACTCAGCCTGCTGGATAAAAACCACTCCAGCAGAACCCTAATTCAGAATCACGTATGTTGTGCATGTGACGCAGACACCTTCCTCCTCTTCTCCCCCTACTCAGCTCTTTTTAAGAACATATGTAAGAAAGAGATCTCATTTAGCAGTTTTAAGTTCAAGATAATGATCTCTCAGGGCTATTTACAAACCATGGGTGACAGGTCACGTTTTTCTACTGGTCTCCCCCTCACTGGCTTAACAAATAAGACATAGATATAACCAATTGTAGCACATACATACTTCATAATCATGGACTCCAAACCGGACTCAGTATTTACACAAAAGTTTTCAGATGTCACAATTTTCACTTCTCTGAATATTTCTGTAATAATACATTTTTATAGACTTGTAAGAAGAGATGGACCTACTGATTTATTCAATTCTTGTTTTTAATATTCTTCCCCATTCCATTTCTTAAGTAAAGAAATATTTATTAGAACTCAAGTACTGATCTGTTAAGGCAATCACCAATATCAATCCCCTCTTTTTGTGTAGTGGCTCCAAATTGACTCAAGTATTTTCCTCCACTGTGTGCCACCAAGAGATTAGTGGGAACACATACTGCTGCTCATTCAAGTAGCCTAACTGCATCTCCCAAGTTTCTTACAGCTGCCTCTTGCCAGTCAGTCAGGTCAGTCCATCTTCAACTTCTGCTGCTCTTTCCCTTTTACTTCTTTTTCCTGAAGTTACAGATACACCACATAACTATAAATTACCGTATGTTAAACTTAGTGGGATGAAACAGTTTTATTTACTGTGGCTAATCAGTGGCATAATTCCTCTCTTCCTGAGACCTCCAAATTTTTACTTTCCTTTGAGTTAAGGCCTAGTATAATCTTCCAGATGTTTTCACATTCTACTTTTGTTTTAATTATAAAGTGCTCAGTAAGTCCTTTTTAAAGATGTCAGCAAAAAGCAGCCTAACCTGTAATTCAATGTAACAGTTACTGTTCAGAACAAGAACTCCTGAACACAATTTCATAAATTGTTTGTTCCATCACCTCCAACATTTCAAGTTCCAGTAACACTACTTCCCAGTTATAATTACAGCAAGGTTCCCTTCCCAAGAGACCGTGTGTTATAAAGACAGAGGCAAATTCATCATAGTTTCTCAGTAATAACCTAAACTGCTTTCCCTGAGCCTCCAACTGTCTACCCTAATCTCCAATCCAGGTTATGCAATGCATAAAGTGATGAGGCAGAGTCACATGTAAGGGTAGGTGCTCATGATCACAATACCCAACTCCAGCTCTAACCTCGATCTTCAGGAAGTCTTTAAAAGCAGCGTCTACCTCAAGCCACAGACTGGCCTTTCCGTGTAACAGCTTCCCCTTTGGGGGAAGAGACTTTGGAGAAGATACATGGAAATATACATACTAATATTCAGCAAGAAAAATAACTGCATGATTTGCATGTGACCACACCTATGGAAAACTGTACAGCAAGTCACATGCAACAGGATCAGATTTTGCCACAACAGCCTGACAGGACTACAATACGAAATACTGTGTTCACAGTAAGCTGATTACACAGGGAACTTATCAAACAGAAAACCACCCCATTAAAATATGCACATATAGATCTTGGCTACAGGTAGCAGGCCTTAAGACTAACAGCTGTTGGAAAGTGAATTAAATATGGCAAGATCTTAACACACACAAGTAATTAAAGGATATATATGCAATTGGGAACATAGACAAACCATTAACTATATAGAGATCATTTATATATACACACATCATATATATATATATATATGATCTAACATACATATAATCACCAACTCAGACATTTTAGAGAGACAAGACTGTCTGAGTCATCTGTGAAACAAGGCGTTGCACACTGAAAATATGTCAACCTTGATTACAGTACTTAAGCAATTCAATTCCTCTGTCTCTAAGAGGCTACTCTATTCACTCAATGCCCTTACAGTTAGAGGGCAAGCCAACAAAGAATCTCACTCTTCCCTGCTTGCGAATATTGCCTCCTTTGTGCAAAACTCTGGACAGGCAATTAACATTTGCTTGATAAAACAGGATTTTAAAACTGTATTCTTCGGGAAACAGATTCTAATGAACTATAAACAAGTATATTTGCTCTCCAAAGTGATTATTTCAGTTTAAAAGTTTTCTTTGTGTATCTTAGTTTCCAAACTTTGGCATGAATTTCCTACTGTGTTTGCCATGGTAACTAAGCAGCCTGAGCCTCTACTTGAAATTCCATTTAACTGTTTAGCATTGCACATTGATCAAGATACATTAACATCCTAAAGTACTCCAAAGAGTGAAGCAGCCATTCTCATACTGGAGAATCACCTCACAAACTTCAAAGGATTTTTGCTGTTGTTTAAAATGGCAGGGTAACAGGGAAACTTCTTTGCCAAAGATGTATGTAAAAAGCTACCAAATAAAGAGCACGCACTCAGATGTGAGGAAAGGAGTATATTCAATTTATAAGGAGCTACATTAGAACAGCAGTCGCTATCTGACACTATCTTCTCCCCTGTGAATGAAGAGTTTGCATTCATGTCAGAAAGGAGAATTTGTTCCAGGAGTACATTTGAATGAGAAAGACTGTTTCCCGCACTAAAGCTTGTCCCCTTGGTGGAAAACTGTTCTGTTCCAATGCAAGAGGGGCCAGGTAACCAGCTAACTTGAAGTTCTAGGATTAACATTAACAGGTCAAAGTTGCTTGCTTCTTTTAGTTTCCATTTTGAAGAAAGATCTTTCTTCAAACATTTCTCTCAAACACAGGATCATGAGAAAACATCTGTTCTAAGCACACAGAATCTTTTCCAATTCCTACAAAACCTACTAAATACCACAGCATAGTAAATTTTTCTATAAAAGTAAGTAAAAAACAGATTAGGAAAACCTGAAAAAAATAGGCTTACTGCTCATCTTTTTCAGTCTCACTAAACCATATGATTTCAAAAAACAAAACAAAAAAAAAGTAAGGGCTCGCTGGTCACCTCTTTTTGTAATAAATTAATGCACACAGCATTACCTGATGTTACAGTTCAGAAAATCTCATCCTCTTCTCTGCTCATGGTTAAAAACAGGATGAAATAGTTCCGACCTTCAATGCCTGCTGTATAAACGGAGATTTAGAATATAGAAAACCACCTCCAAGAACACACAAAATACAAAATCCCCTTGTAAAGCTTGACCACAAAACTGAGATACTCTATCATCCTTTTAGTTACCATTAAACATCTGCTCTTTTTGTGATACCTGCCAAGTGAGCTGTACATCCATTTTTTCAATGAACATTACTGCCTCCAGCTCCTCAGTCTCCTACAGTCCTTTCCTCTCCTGATCTGAAAGCCAGTAAGGTGGCCTCACTGGGTACCACACAGAGAGTTGGATTTGTATCACTAAAAATAAATTGTCTTCACTCTGTTCATCTGGCTCAGCCCTAAGAAGCTTCTGGAGGAAACATTCTGCCTCTGGTTAAAACCTATTCTGTACTTCCCCTAGGGTCTGCAGCCTAACACACCACACTATTTTCATTCTGCAATTCAACTATTAGTAATTGCTTACAGCAGAGCTGGTCAAAAACCAGGATTCCTTCTAAATTAATAGTAAATTTTGCATGATTGGGATTTGTGGGAGATCTAGTAATGTCTCCCTAAACATCCAGGGAAGGTTTTGTATTATTTTTTCTCTCCCTGCTCTCCTCTCTTCTTCCTTTTAGTGTGACTAAAAGGATATTTAGTGACTGCTTTGCTCAGAAAATTAAAAATCACACACTTCTTTTTCCAGTTTTACATTAGACACCATCCTTTTTTAGTAACGGGAGTTAAAAATCACCTTCAACACAAGCAACCAGAATTTCATACAATATTAAAGCCATCTTCTCAATGCCTAGTACAATGGCACTAACGACATTCTTTATTTCTACTGGTAAACCTCATTTGATACATCTTGGAATTGCATTTATGTCCTCCAGACTTCAACAGCTCTATCACAAGCTGACTCAGCTTGTAATCAACACTACACTGTTTATCATCTTTTCAAAGTTTTATTGCTGAAGCAAAAACTCCCTATATATTTTTTCAATGAATTTTCACTTCATCTATGGCTGTGATATCAGCTTGCTTCTCCTTGCGAAGTAACTCTGATTATGAACAGTAATGCATCCCCAAGTTATTATGAGTACCATGTACATGCTCTTGCTTCTCTGAATCTGTGTCACCAATCACATGACTTCCAAAACCACCCCTAGAAGACCTCAGCTTGAAGATCTCTTCCCAATGGTTGTCTCAGATATAAAGAACTAAGCTTTTAATTCTCTCAACATTTTCTAACATAATTTCCAAGTCCTGAAATTCCCTCATTTTAAATATCTAATATATGGATCCGAATTTCCACTTCATTCAAGGACATGAACTTAGTTAAGACACAACTCTCCCTTACTACCAAAGTGTTACACTACAAAGGCTGAGCACCTGAACTTCAAAAAAGCTGTCTATATATACACGTTATACATTAATGTTTTCCCACCACAAACACCCCCTTCCCCCCACCCCCCAATACAGAGGTCTACAACGTAAGAATTTCAAAAGCTAAAACTGAAAGGGGCTTCTTTTGTTGTTGCGGTGGTGGGGTATGTGTTTAATAGCACTCCTTCATGTTTTTCTCTATCTGAATACAATCCAGGATCAGCCTTACGAAAATACCTGCCCGTCACTCAGACAAAGGCAGTCATAAGGTTTTTAGCAGAAATTTTCACTGTTAGAAATAGAGTGAATTAAAAAGCAACTGATTTCAGAATAGCACAGAGCATTCCAAGTATTCACAGGCACTAAATAAAGTTGATACTGGAATACTACTTATGGACTGTCACAAGCTGTATAAAGAACATATCACCTCCTGTAAATGCTGGAAGCCAGGGAGGCAGGTATTTTACTCTCTTCACTTATGAGGAACCGGAAAATGAAGCTCATTGTAACAATTATCTCATTCCTTAACTACGCTGCATAATTAGGTTCTGCAAGTCTCACTTAATATTTATGCTTCGTTAACAACAAGTCATTTCTCAATAGTTACAATTTGGTACCTTATAACCGATTCATAGCTCTAAAGTAAACAAGTACCAGTTACCTTTTTGATCTCCTTCTTGCTCCTTATTCTCCAGTTGATCCCTGTATTTCCTTTTACTCCTACAGTCTAGTCACACTGTTGCCTACACCTATAATCAGTCCTTTCTCACCTGTTTTTAACGCTGAGTGAGGCATGATTCAAATAAGCTTAACAGAGATAAGAACACATGTGCTAGATGTAAGAAACAAATTAAAATACGGAAAATAGGTATGTAAATATCAAATGGATTCCAAGTAAAACCACACATTCTGGCACAATTCAGCAGCTGTTCTCATTCAGTTCACACACTCAGCTGCAATACTTATTAACCACTCAGTAAGTTACTTTCACAGGGAAATTGTTTAAACTGGCCCAGCTCTGCAAGCAAAACTGGTTGAAAAATCGTACCTGTTAAAGGCAACACTTATTTAAATTAGAGCTGGCACACCGCTTTTAGATGGCACCCAAAACTTGGAACAAACTGGAAACATTGCATGACTTAATAGTAGCGTCATCTGAGTTGATCACCTCCTCCCCAAGCACACACAAAGAAGTTACCTGACCTGTTGGACCAGTGTTCTAGTCACATATTCAAAGCCTTTACTTTCACTTTACCTTTAAATTCTATTTTTTTCTTTTCTAAAACACTGGTATGGTTTTCTTACAATACTGGAAAAATGCACTTGTGCAATACCTCTCAACAGTAGACATTGAAGCTGCCTGACAAAAGCAAAAACTGCTTCTGTTTTTTCTTTCAAGTGATCAGACATCTGAGGTATCTTTAAAATACTTAACACAAAACTAAGCGTCTTGTTACAAAAAAAAAAAGACTGCTGTAGCTTCATCACTTAAGTTGTTCAAATTTAATCTCCTCTAACTTCAAAAAGATCAAAATATAGTAACACTTAAGCATAGGCTTTATGAATGTGTTCTATGGCAAAAAACCTCAAACACCTGCAGTCCCTTGACAAAACCCTAAGGTTTTCCAACTTTCAGAGTGAAATTTAAAGTAGAATATTCCCCTCTTTAAAGGTATTCAGAAGTACTGAAACCAAAAAACAGAGACTTTAAAGACAAAAAGAACAAACAAAAAAACCATCTGGCTGAGTCAGAGGATCAGCATTACAACTTAACTAAATTGATTTACTTGACATTTGCAAGCTATTATTTGATCACCATTATTATTAAATTAGAGCAGGTTCAGTTTCATGTAGACTTGCCAACAGGTAGAAGTGAAATAGAAATTCATACTGCATAACAATACATTCAATATAACTTCATTCATTATACTAATAACATACAGGCAAATAGTTGCAGGTTGAGTTTCCACCAGTCTACCACACTGCTATCTATCTCAAAAAGTTTCCCCCATTCCCTTTTCAGCTCCTAAGAGGAAAAATTATTTCTTTAGGAAGGAAAAAAAAAAAATTAAAAGGCAAGAGTAGCAAAAGCTGAGGATTATCTGTTGCTATAACAAAACAATGTTTTAGTCCAACAGTGTAAACTCAGTGCTTGTAAGAAAAAATTATCTGCTAAGGAAAGCAGTCTGAATAATTGTACCCTGCATTGCCCTGTTGCTATAGAAACTTATTTCACTGTAGCAGTTAATTGCTAATCAATTTATAATTTTTCATTACAAAGCTCAATAGAAGTCAAATGCAACACTGTCACATCTGTCCAGCAAGTTCAAATTATGTCTCTTCTCGGTACTGTTGGATTTTGCAAGGCCTACAGGAATGCTAGACTTTTCTGATACAGTGTTTTTATCAAGCCCATAATTCCATCATGTTGCAGCCTGTTAAGAAAATATTACTAGAACAAAGCCCTAATTACTTTAGTACTAAAAATAAGATGGAGCTGGCTCTTATCCTAAGAGCACCAGAACAGTCCCACAGAAGTTATATGAATAAAATACTGAGCAAATGTATAACCTGTGCTCCAAAACCAGGATGAGGCCCATTGGTTTATGCCTTTTGTGGTCATATACAGCAACAGACAGTTTAAATACCATATTTGCTCTAACTATTGTCCCACAGTTGTTAATTTGCAATGCATCTTCCTTCTGGGGCTAAAGACATTTCATTGCAAGCCAGCCCAACACAATGAAAAGTGTTGCAAAACAAGCACAGCTACTAGGAAACAAATACCAAAGACCAAATCCTGAAAACAAATATAGTGAACTCTGATTTCACACAATCCCATGTGTACAAGTTCTAGGATATCACCCCGTCTGAAAAACAGAATCCTTCTTCAGAATTTTTAGAACAAAAGGTAGTATGTTCCAAATTCAGTCACTAGCCTTCTCAATATTTCTTTTAAAGTAAGCAATGTATTAAGATATTTTAAGTAATAATAAGTGTTGGCAGTTTCACTGGTATAGATATTATGTGGAAAAAACCAACAACCTTTTGCCTGCTATTAATAATTTTCTTTTAAAATTACCTAAGGCTAAAAGTATTCCACATACCAAACAGTCACACAACACTGTCTGTTTCCTCAAGCTGATTTTTGTCTCAAGCATAGGACAGAGTGATCAGACTGTCTACTGTCACCGACAGACCTCACAGACACAGTGCTGCCCACTGAGCGGTCACTGCTCACATGGCAGGCGTTTTGCTAAAGGCCCTCCCAAGAGACTGTGTGAGGACACACCACACAGCCCAGCTATGAGATCATCCCACCCACTGATATGGCCATACTAATACCAGGTATGTTAGGGATCTCTGCTGTCAAAAATAATCATACCTTTAACCACCACTGATGTCAGCACTCTGTCCAAATCCAAACCCTCCTTTGTATCTATTTGCACTCCAAGTGCCACAGCTGCAAGACACTTACTAACCAGATACAGAAATGAAGACAGGGTTCCCAGGTGAGTGAAGAGAAAAAGCACAGCCAAAGCCTTTTCTAAGCTCCTAAGACTGGGCTTCTCCAGGCCCTGATCTTACTAACATTCTCCTTTGGCTCTCCCTTACATACACACAGTGTCTCTATCAGTTTAGGACTACCAAAACACAATACACAGATCAACCAGATCAATGCCAGTCCAACATGTTTTTGCAGAAGGTGTGTGGTGGGTTGACCCTGGCTGGATGCCAACACCCACCAAAATGCCCTATCACTCCCCTCCGCAACTGGACAGAGGAGAAAACAATATAGTGAAAGGTTCATGAGCTAAGGACCGGGAGAGATCACTCACCTATTACCAACATGGACAAAACAGACTCAACTTGGGGAAATTAACTGAACTTGCAACTAACAAAATCAGAGCAGGATGACAAGAAGTAAAAACAAACTTTAAAAGTACCTTGTCCTCACCCTTCCCCAACAGCACAGGGAGACAGGGAATGGGAGTTACGGTCAGTTCATCACACCTTGTTCCAGCTACTGCTCAGGGAGAGGAGTCCTTCCCCTGTTCCAGCCTAGGGCCCTCCCACAGGACAGAGTTCTCCATGAACCTTTCCTATCTGAGTCCTTCAGGCACAGCCTACTCCAGCATGAGCCCAAGTCCTACCAGGAACCTGCTCTACATGGGCTCCTCCCTTTATGGGTCGACAGGTCCCGGCCAGGGACCTGCTCCAGCCTGGGCCTCCCACAGGTTCACAGCCTCATCTCAGGTATCCACCTGCTCTGATGTGGGTCTGCTTCACGCGCTGCAGGTGGATCCCTGCATCCCTGTGGCCCTCCATGGGCTGCAGGGGCACAGCCTGTCTCACCACGGGCCATAGGGGAATCTCAGCTCTGGCACCTGGAGCACCTCCTGCCCCTCCTTCTGCAGTGACCTTGGTGTCTGTCCCTCTCACACATTCTCACCCTGTTCTTCTCTGGCTGCAACTACATCTGCACAATAACTTTTCCTCTCCTTAAATATATTATCACAGATGTGTTACTACCATTCCTGATCGGCTCAGCCTTGGCCAGCAGCAGGTCCATCTTGGGCTTCCCAGAGAAGCCCCCCAGAACCTGGCCACACAAAGCCAGTACAAGGTGTTACCTATTGTTCACAGGGCACAGAAACGTTAGAGTGCAGCCCTTAGAGCAGCTGACCAAGCTGCCACTGGACTGCTGCAGAAGCTCATTGGTAACCAGTACTTTGTCACTCTAAAAATGAGAAGCATGGATCACCTTAAGCATCACCAAAGGCATCTTAACCTGGGCATTTGTTTGAGTTCTTTAGAACAGTTGATTGCCCCATCCTTCTGATTTAGAAGTGCTAACGTGTGCCCAGTGTGCCCACGCTTAACCATCCCAGTTCCAGCTAGAGAATTTACAGAGGCAGCACTTCGGCTAAAACACAGAACTACACTTCAACAGTCACTTCATTGGCACAGAAGCTATTCTGCCAACGCTGTTAGGTCAGAAATGTCACCTGGAACAGCATCTTAAAACTCTGAAGGTGTTAGCAAACAGTTCGTGACACGTAGACAGAAGTTTTTCTGTGCAAGGGAGCACAGTTCCACTGCTGAAGGCAGGAGAGGCCATCCCCTGTGTTAAACTGATGTCAATGTAACTGGACAGTTGCCTTCAGAGGGGAGGGAGTGTAAGTTCACACTGAAGTAACAGCAAGACTTTCCTTGAAGTCACCTGTTGAGATATACAGCTCATGCTATTAAATAGCAATAATTCTCTAGGCAACACAAGCATCTCACATTTATGAGCTGCACCCTGTATTTCTGAAAGTCTTCTCTGGGAAGAAACCTCCTGGATCAATATATCACACTGAACAGGCACACTTTTAAAAAATTATTATTTCGTTATTTATGGACAGTAAAGTAATAATTTGAACTGATGCAAAATGACAATGCAAAATGGGCTGCAAAACAGGTAAGAAATACTGCATTTGGCAGTATATGATACCAAATTTCAAAAGTGGTATTGCCTAATCATGCAACCATTCCTGCCCTCAGAAATTATAAAGACAGACCCTCTTGACACCTTAAGTGCAAACAGGTAGCTATTGAAGGTCTCCATCCCACTCTCGTATTTAAAAAGCTAAAGAAAAGCAACCTCTAGAAATACTTTCATTTAAAAATAAAGTCTGATATAGAAATCCAACTGTTCGCTATTTTGTAGGAAAAGAAAAAATCTGAAGAAAAATGCACACTAATCCTTCATCTATGGCGTCACAATACAGTATTAAGTTGATGTTAAGAGGCAGTATTTTCCATTCAAACCACTAAAATATGCAAATCCAAACATCAAGACTATAATTTAAATCTTAGTAACATAACTTAAAAAACAAATCATTGCAAAATTATTTTTCTATAATACTGACAGTTACCAATAGAAAACCAGAAAAATCAAGACAACAACAAAAAGATCCTTTACAATTTGTGCCAAAATTCCATTTCAGTGACAGCTTCAAACATGTACCATGGTCATGCTCCAATACCCACCTCAAATATCAAGAAAACCTGCAAAAAACCTTTCTAGAAGTCTTAGAAGAACCATACAAAAAATCCTTAGAAATAAACCACCACAGTTAAAATAGGATGAGACTACAACTTTCAGGATTCTGTATTTGTTATGGTTACATTTGTAAGTTAGGAAAAGAAGAAATTTATGTTACTCAGATTCAGAGTTATCACTGTGACTGTAGCCCTGGACAGGCTAAAGTGTCCTTAAGGCATTGTTTAAATAGTTTCTTTCACCAGACTTGTGAGTTTTTAACATACAGTTCAATGTATATTGGTATCCATTCTCTCCCCTGTTGTCATTGCTTCCCCTTTCTTTAGCTGAAAGGGAGCATTAAAACTTCTCCAACTTTTACATTGTTGGCTTTTTTTTCAAACCATGACAATCACTTCCCTGAAAAAATGTATCTAAAACGCCTGCTAAATTTTTTTTTAATTATTAGGAAACTGGGGATACTGAAGTTTGTTCATAACATGCAATGTTTTCTCCCTACACCAGCATACTCCTAAGCTAAATTTCTTGCTTAGACTAGTATTTTGTCCGACATAGTACTTTACAATCTCTAGTTGCACAAAAATTATACACTATTAAACCAACAACTTCTTAATACAGTCACCTTCCAATGTCACATGGAGTTAAAAAGTAGTAATAAAAAATTATAAATATTGGTTTTTTTACCATTACAGCCACATGTAAACATTATGATTAACTCATGAAATTAAAGACCAAATATAGCTGGTAAACCAAAACTGAAATAAATTTGCAGAAAGCATCTATTAGAGATCTATCATTCCATTATGAACAGCTGGACTGAATAATGCACAAGAAATCCCAGTGCAAGTTACAACGCTGCCGCTGGAAAGGTTTCAATTGCAGCAGCTGGTGGTCCTGCCCACAAAGAGCAGGGGGCTGCATCCACTGCACCAACAGCTGCTCAACAGGAGCCGAACAGGCAACAGCAGCTGCTTTGTTTTAAGTTATAAGGGGCAAGAAATGGGTAGGACGTAGATGCCAAAAAATGGGCTGTCTATTCACTTGGGCCTAAAAGTGGAGTGAGGTAAGGAAGGAAAAATACTTCCCAGAAGGACACAACCAAATATTATTACTTAAATTATAGCACATTTAGTGTTACTGTTTCTTTTCCTTAAGCCTTCTAAGAGGACTATAATGGAAATACTAGGCACTATTTTGCACTAAATGGCACGACTTTCAAATAATAATTTGTCCAAGTGTGTCAACTCATAGTCATGACAATTGGATAGCAAGCAACCTTTGGGTACACGTCCTTCACAGGAAAGTACTTCAGATGGTTCCCTTTAGCCAGAAAACTACAATAATACTTCAAACTAGGGCATTAAATTTGACTCTAGAATGTCAAACAAGACAATTATGGCTAGCAATCCTCTCAGAGGTGGGTCTAGGCAGCCTTTAATTAGAGTCTGAGGCACCTTCAACGTACATTTTAACTATTAACAGTTAACTATTTAACTGTTTTGCAGACTCCCGGAGGTCAACGTATAATGCAAACTCCTTGTAATTCAAGCACATAGCACAACACTTTTATAAATACTCTGACAAAGATGCCCCATAAAACTCACCACAGGCACAGAAGCGTTTGTTACAAATGACCCCTCTTTGCACCTGTGAAGCATTATGACTAAAATTTTGTCAATCTGCAAAGAATAAGTGCCACAATTATTGGCTTTACACTAACTTAATTTCTCCAACTGAATTCATGTAAGTGCAGTATTACCACAAATGCACTTCAATACAAAACAAAAACCTTCAAAATTGTAACTGCTGTGGCAAAAAAAAAAAAAAAACCAAACCAAAGACACACACAAAAACTCACTGCCTATAAAATACTGCATCCCAACGTGGGGGTTTGGCCAGCACAGGCCAGCATTCACTGTCAAACACGCCAGCCAAACAGGCAATCACAGACAAATGAACTGTTACCTCAGAGAACAATCCTTCAGCCAACACAGTGCAAGAGCTAAATGAAGTCAAACAGTTGTGATATGGGCTTGAAGCACAGACTAGGACACAAAAAAGCACTACAGACTAATACCACTTCCTACATAAAACTCATCTTGCAAGCTCTGTCAACCATAGATATTTCATCTTCCTCCAGAGGAAGAAACATTTAACAATGTAATTGTCATTTTAAAGCTGCTTTTTAGTTTTATCTTATTTAAGTCAGTCCTAGTTGCTCTATATAAGCCTCATAACAAAATTAAACACTGAAAGCTACCTACATATCTGTAATCTACATTAACTCTTCACTGTTTCCTTCAGCAGTGTTGTTGAAAAAGAAGGCATTACTAAAAATTCTACCATTGAGGAAAGACTACAGGAGTATTTTGTAACACGTCTGTCAGTCCCTTGAACAACCCAGCTAGAATTAAGACAGAAAGTATTTCTCTACATCACAAAACTCAAAGTGGTAAATATATCCATCCATTAAACACCTGAAACCAATTTCCAAAAGGCTCTCAAATACCTTCACAACCACAGATCAAGAGGTAAAGCATTAGCCACAATACCTCCATGAGACTAGCTAGTCCAGTCCCCAATATAACAGCAATTTATCCACCACACAGAGAAGAAAAAAAACTGAGCAAGAAATTAAGGGATTTCTTGTAAAAAAGAAATCTACAACACCCTTTTAAACAGGGACAGAATAGAGTCACATGCAACACACCTGAGAAATGTGAAACATCAGCAGCAAATCCAACACATGGTTTTTAAGTTCTATGAGAGATTTTCATTAATAGATGAGAGTACACATCAAATTTGTGAATAACATCAAGACTGGAAGGATTTTTTGCATTAGACAGCACAGAACTGGAAAAAAACCACTCTCCAATAATCTCAATAGAACAAAATTCAATGAAAATGCTACATGGCATTTATAAACATCAACAAAAATCAAGGCATGGATAAAAATGGAGAAAAGCAGCAATATGGTAAGAAACAATCCAAGTGAGTCATCACTACAAGCAGGATTTAAAAATGTCAACACTATTCAATATCTTAGCAAGAATATTAGAAGACAGACAGAGCAAGCAACAAATTCTCCCTTGCTCTGAACTGAAGTCACAGTGCACTGGTCACTAACATGTAGGTATACTTCCCTCTGCTTCAGAGCTACTGTATCTTCCAAGATCCTTACAAATCTCAGCGTTTTTATAGCTCATATATGCTATTAAAATGTACATCGTTTTCAGAGGCCTGACACAGCTTACTGATCTCCAAGTATACAGTAATATAAATTCCCATTCCCACCACACCTTGAGAAAATGGGATGGTTTTCTCCACACATCCCAGCTTCCAACCCAGAACTGCCTTGCACTGCTCTTCTCACAGCAATATATTAAGCACAGTGACAAATGTCACCATTATCATTCTGTCATTGCAACAAGTTCCCAGGTGAACAGTCTATAGAATGAAAGTCACTACCAAGGATAACACTCCTCAACTGCACAACAAATCAAGCTAGACATAAAAAAAGGCAATTCTGAGAACTGCAAAGGAAGGAATCCTATACATCAGTCTTTTTACTAATAAGCAGGGACTACCAATATGCCAACTCTCAATAAAAGAAGTTGAGATACGAAATTATTTTCATCCTAGTACAAATATAATTTCCAAGACACTTGCATCATAAACTTAAAACGACAGTTAACAAATTCTGCCCTCCATACCTCCATCAACCAGTGCTTATCACCGTGTATGTTTCTAATCCAACACTACTGCAATATACTATAATATTACATAGTTACTAACAGACTGCTGCTCTAGGTAGCTGCAAGAAAAAAGTCAAACTAAAGACAAAGCCTCTTCTTGCAACAAGGTGATTTCAAGAAATGAAACAGCCAATGTTAAGAAAGTCTGCCACAAATTACCAAAGAGTAAATAGTCAGAATTTAACTACAATGCAAAAGGTTTTATGTCATATAGTAAGTCTAAACTATACATGCAAATTTCATAACTTGCCAATATATTACATAAAAATTAGGACTGTGCACCATGCAACACTATTGCTAATATGTACTTGTATGGCAATGACAGCTGGGGAATTAATTTGCCCAGAAACTTTTACAACATATAGAGAATAACACATCATCACACACACAACTTCTATAAGGAAAATGCACAATTTTCCTAGTAGGAAGGGAAAAGGACTTCATAGTTAACGTCAGCAGCAATCTGGAAAGCCTTGCCTTGTCAGTCATTCCAAAGGCAAGGAAAATGATATAGCACTCTCCTTTTCCTGCCTAATGAATCAACTAATAAATCGTTTTGCAATGTTAGCCACAAACCATATTTAAGTACTTCAAGACTGTCTCATAAACAAAAATCAAGTAACAGCCCTCACTCCTGATTAGGGGCTGCAGGAAAATGCAACCCACCCAGAGCATCAGAGCATCATAATTTGAACAATTTTTGAATTATGTTATAACCTCATTCCATGAAGAGGGAAATGCTTAAAATAATGGGAAAAGCTTCCTTTAGCACCCAACTCTCTTAATCAAAATTAAGTCAACAATCCCTCAGGAACAGATCATTACAAAACTGACTTAAGGCTGAAGCAGAGGCTTTATTCAGGAGAGACCTCATGAGGCAGTGGATAGAAGCAGACAGTCCAGGCCACTGAAGGGGGTAGTGTCCCTCCAACCCTTTCCTTGCTGCCACTGTACCCGCTAATAATTGACCCCAAGATGACACCATTCAACTCACCAAATCAAGAGGAAATCTGCCCAGAAAAACTGCAAGTACTTTGCTGCTGGTTTACCAAGCTGAACAAGTTCAACCAGAGGCTGAGCACTGCCAAAGACAAGAAGATAGGAGCACACTGCCAAGAGGATCCTATACTGCCAGTGCGTCATTTACAGCTGTCACTAGATCAGTTGAGTTCAGGAAAATTTACCCCTTCTAGTTAATAAGAGACCACTGCACACATCTAACCTTAAAGCCAAAGTAAAGGAGGACTGAAAGGGAAAGCCTATTGACACTCAGTGCAGTTAAGAACAATTATATACTTATCTAAGTAAAGCAACCACACCTCATTCCATCACAGTTTAACTTCGTACTAAACTATAGGTCCGTGTCTTTTTTTTTTTCCAGTGGATCCAAATCAGAAAACAGGAATTTTCGGGAAGTCTGCACTGCTTTACAAACACAAAGAGAGCTGCGAAGTTTCATTATTAAAAAAATGCACTGGCTCATAACTAATGTGCTTTGTATGACACAGAAAACATGAACATGAAACAGTAACATGTTTCATGACAATAGTAAAATTTAGTAGTAATGTGGAAACATTAAATAGTAAAAACTCAGCTTCCTTCTTAAAGAGGTGAAGAACGAGGTTGGGAGAAAATACCTTTTTGCTTCAAAAAGCCTCAAGAGACAGCTTGAAATGCTGTCCAAAACTGTTGTCTCTCTACCAAACCATTATGACTGGAGTACAAATAGACAATCTCCACACCACTGTCCTGGATGTCAGATCTAACTTCTCCACCAAGTGTCTTGGAAGAAGGATCAAGGTTACCTGGAAACAATTTTCTTTATGTAAGTTTAATCTCCTAAGACAACACACATATCAGCAGTTCACGTAAAAAGGTGACTTACAAACCAGACATAGCAGACACAACGCATTTAGGATTTGAGGGAAACAAAAAGAAGAAAGATTAGCATTACTGATGCCAAAAAATATCCTTCCAAGTGGTATCTTGGACTCAATATTACGTTATTTATTCTTAAGTGTCATTCATGGCTTACTCTTCCTTAATGTGTACTAATCTGCAATGGATTACTGATGCAAGAACTATCTCAGTACCTAACAGACACAGTCACTGAAAATACAGTCCCGGTGGTTCTTTCACTCATTTTAGAAAAACTACAGCATTTTCTCATCCAGAAAATAAGTCTTTAAAAAATCCTTTAAAAAAGGGGGGGTGGGGGGGGAAGAAAAAATAAAAAGACAAAATCACAGTTAGCCGATATAGTCACACAGCACAGCTTCATTAAACTCAACTCAATACTCTAATATGACTCAGCCAGAATGAAAATCATAATCTTAAGGTAATCAGGGAAATTTTTTAAGGGATACGTAAATAATTATGAACTAACAGCTAAAACTGAAGTTACCAGCACCTATATTATGCCAAGGAGCACAAACAGGTTGGTCATAAACAGATCAAGTCCCTCTCCCCATCCTGCTCCCAGGAACAGGAAGGAACACAGAATGTCATAGTCTGCCCAGTTTAAGGCAGAATTACATCCTGTCCATTTAGGTAACAATAGCTCTCTACCCTTTATGATTGATACAAGATAGAACTTTTGATTCTGAAAAGTTCACATGATCAGTTGACAGGCTGTCAGCCTGTTCCTGTTTCACTTTTATACATAGATAAAACAGTTACTTCCAAGTGAAGTTCCAAAATAAATTCCAAAGTAGCAAGTATTACAGAATTAAGCCAGGCCATCTTCCCATTCTCATTTAAAGCATTTTCCTTAGAGTGAGTCAATCTATTTCAGTTCTTTCTTTAGGTTCACTTTACTAATGTATTACACGTATAGAATATACAGTATTATTTTAGATAGTTAATACTGTAAAAGGTCATTGAGATGAATTCTGTCCTAACAATGTGTATGTTTTACTCTATTCAGAGAAAAATGTATTTTACACAGTAACAGGTATAAATGCCTCAGAACTCACGAGTTCACAAACTCAAATTTCTCAGTTACCATATGTCATACAGTAGCTTTTAGCATCTAAAAAAATACCCAAATGTGCAGATCAAGGAGATTTTTGTAATTTGATAATTATTCCATTTTTTATTTTCAGCAAAGTTCCAGGCTTTAGATTTTTATTTTTCAGAAGTGTGGCAAGAGATGACTAAGAGAACTTGCAAGTATCACATGTACCATTACTAAACTACATAAAGGCCTGCTATGTGAGCTAAGTGAGAGAACTCTGCAGCTACTTTACATAGTAAAAACAAACACAGCAGAACCCAAACACGGCAACAGTTTAGGATATAGATTTTCAGAGCTATTGCTCGTCAGGATACCTTGTAAAGATAGCGACTGCTTGTAAATAGCAAATACTGTTTGATACTAAATACGCCTTGTATGCTTAAAGAAGCCATTGTCCAAGCATTATTTGAAACATACCTAGATTATTAAAATTCATTAAAGGGTGAAATTAAAATACCCACAGACACACTTTTCCATATAATTATACAAGACATATCAGATCTGTTAGGTCATAGTCAACAAATAACCATGCAGACTTTAAACTCCTGCTAGTGCTGACATTTTATATAAAGGAGGAGTGCTAGGGGCACTACCCTAGGACACAGCCGATTCACGTATAATTCCTTGCCTCATCCTCATCCATCTTTCTGCACACCCTTGTGTGAGTCTCTAGCTCTCTGTGCCCTCATCCCATGTTGAATGGTGGGCTAAGAGCAGGAAGATTTCAAGGTACTTACATGATGGCAGCTGAGACCCAAGCATGTAAAATAACAAACGTCCATTATTTGAAACAAAACAGAAAGCTGACATTCATTATATTTGTGTTTACATCTATTAGGAGTGACATGTGTTCACCTAGCATGGCAAATTCCAAATTGTTCTCTGAATCCCATAAAATCAAGGGTTTGTTCACAAATATGATGACCTGAGAGATCAAATGCATGCACTGCCCTGCATCCAATAATGGCAGGTGAGGAGTCTCTCTCAAGTACATCAATCTTTCTTTCCTGCAAAAGCAACTTTCTTTCTGTCAATTATCTGATATTTAAGATTCATCTCATTATACCACTCCCATTTAGAAACAATTCTAAAATCAACCCACACTTCTAACTCACAACAAAGGCCTAAAGCTGCAGTGAATGCTTTAGCCATGCAGCCAAATCCAGGAAGATCCTGGAAGCAAGGATTTGACACCACCATAATCACAGCAGGCATTAGTGTGTCCAGCAAATTCTGACCTGAAGCAGCAGGTGAAGGAGGCCCAGGGAGGGAAAGCTAACCTTCATTCCCGTACGACGAGGACGGCGCAAGCGATCGCATCCCTGCACAGGGCCCACACACACAGCTCCCGTCGGTGACACCGTATCTGGAGCAGCCCCGAGCACCGACCCAGCGCCGATGCCCTCACACCGCCCCCGGCCCGGGCCTGCTCTCCCCCTCCCCAGCCGCTACCTGGTTAATCGGGAGATCGGCTGGAGACGAGGAGCCGCCAGTCTCAGGGCCGCGGGGAGAGGAGACAGCGAGGGAGGGGCGGCCCGGCCTCTGCCCCCCACCCCCGGCGCGGCCCCGCGGCCCTGGGGCTCCCGCACCCCGGCAGGCGGGCGGCGCGGAGCCCCCATCACTCCCCGCCCCATCCCGGCGAGGGAGCCCCGGTACCTTGCGGACCCCCTTGTAGATGTAGAAGTAGAGCTCCCGGCCCACATTGAAGCAGAGCCGGTCCCCGTTGCCGCTCTGGTCGTTGACGTTGACGAAGGAGACGCGGACGGGGTTGGAGCCCTGCGAGTTGAAGGGCACGCGGTTAGGCCGGCTGTACTCCGAGTGGCTCAGCAGCTTGTACAGCCCCTCCCGGGTGGTGAACTGGGTCTTAATCTCGTTCATCTCCTTCCCACCTCCCTCCGCCGCCAGCTTGGAAAG
>WEKY01046565.1:21618-41144 GCA_013390045.1 Picathartes gymnocephalus
TACCGCGCGTCTGCGCGCGCGCCGGGTCCGCGCGCCCGGGGGGCGTGGAAGAGGGGGTGGTCTGCGAGGGGGCGGGGCCTGGGTGGGAGTCAGGGGGTGCCGAAGGGGTCGGGCCGGGAGGGACGGCGGAGGGGCACGGGGCTCGGCCTCCCTGCGCCGGCAGGGTCGGCCCCCAGCGCAGGGCTGCTTCCGGAGCGCTCCTGCGTGTCTCCAGTGAGTCGGACTCCACAGCCTTTCTGGCAGCCTGTTCCGGAGTGTGGTCACTGCAGAGTAAAGAAGTTCTCCGTCGTGTTCAGGTGGAACTTCCTGTGCATCCGTTTCTGCCCGTGGCACCACCGAGAAGAGCCTGGCTCCATCTTCTGACACCTCCCCTTTAGATATTTATACACATTGATGAGGTCCCCTCTCAGTCGGCTTTTCTCAAGACTGGACAGGCCCAGCTCCCTCAGCCTTTCCTCATAAGAGAGATGATCCAGTTCTTTAATCATTTTTGGAGCTCTCCACTGGACCCAGTCCAGGAGCTCCATCTGTCTCTCGTACTGAGGAGCCCAGAACTGGACACACCACTGCAGATGTGGCCTCAGCAGGGTCACCCAACGTGGCTCCATAGGGCAGCTGCTCTGGGGGACGGCAGAGAGGAGGAGGAGGGGGTCATGAGCAGGGGCTTTGTGTGCCCACAGGGACCTGCCACCTGAGCATGTGGGCGTCTGCTCCGGCAGTGTGGGGTGAGGTGGTCCCTGCTGCTGGAGGTGCCATATCAGAGCCAGGAGGTGTCCATGTGCAGCACTGGTTTTGGGGCAATGGCTCCCAGGTGAGAGCCTCCACTCACATCACGGTGAGGCATCATCACCCTGGCCACTTCCATTGGCTCGTTTGCCATGGCCCTGGCCTGCTTTGCCCACAGGGTACTTGCCAGTGCCTGGAAGCTTGGTGAGGTTCCTGCTGTGAGAGTCTGTCAGTTTAGGGACAGCAAATCCAGGTGTGCAGCTGTACTTTGACACTCGATGCCAAGCTCAGGCTGCCCCGATGGAGCTGGTACCTCCATCCCTCCAGCTCTGCACCAGCTTCCAACCTGCTGCAGGCGAAGCCAGGCCTGGGACTTGGCCTGAGGTGTGAACCTGAAAAACTTGTTACGGGATCACTCACCTCATTGTTCTGATCATCCTGCAACCATGCAGCCAACTGTGTTGCATGGTAAACCAGATCAATATCAGGTAGAGGTGGCACAGGGTTGGGAAGGGTTGTATTCACTGGGCAGGGAGGCAGGACTGTTTCTTCTGACAGCAGTTTCACCTTTAAGAGTTTGTCTGACTACAGACACATGACTGACTCAAACTGATCTAAGACTGATCTCCAGCTGTAAAAAAAGGTTTTGGCCTCTCCTCTACAGGTATTTCCATTACCTGCCTTGCATCAGTTCTAGTAATCATGCAACCAAAGGGTGAGTCAGATCCACCTGAAAATTAACACACACACAGAAATTATGAGTTCTCTGGTAAGCAAAATGTTGATCTGCAGCCAGGTTGATTCAACTCACCACAGAACTGCTGAAGCCAAAATAAGGAAGGAGTTGGGAATGTGCGACTAGGGGAAGATAAGTAGCACAGAATTAATCATGTTAAGTTAACAGTAAAAAACACACTTTCAAGGTATCGTTTCCTACTGTAGCTGTGTGGCTCTAATGTGACTGCTACCAAAGGTATTGTCCTACTCTTCTATCTGGACTATGACTATCTGCTGCTACTCCTTCCTTTACCAGCCACCGTGCTCTCCTAACCTCATGAGGAGCCATTTATGAATGGTAAATGGACAGAGAATTAAACTCCTTGCAAATGTGAAATGAATGTGGTTAAATGAAAAACACTGACTGCTTAAGGGAGGGGACAGAAATGGACAGCAGGACCTTCCTTCTTTCCATTAGGTCAGCTCAGCTGAAGAAGTCCACTCAGACTGCAGGGGGTTAAAAGGATTTAGTTTCAAGTCAATTTAGTTCAAAGAGATTTTGTTTGTAGCTGAATACTGTCTTGCTGCTGACTGTCAAAATATTAGTAGAAGATAGCTAAGAGACATGAAACAGCCAAAGAACTCCAGACCAGCATATGTATCTGAGTGAATAGCTGAACCAATACAGATAATTAGACTTCTAGAAGGCCAGGTATTGAAGACTTGCTTGAAATTCTTAAGATAAAGCCGATCAATAATGACCAATAGATCTTGTCAGCTTATCAGGCAGTCCTGCCAGATGGTATTGATGACCTCCTAAAAGCACATAAAGCAGGTAAGCATTTTTTTTTTTAACAATCTTAAGAGTGATTGTTTCATAAAGAAATTTCATTAATGGACTTCCAGAGAGAAAGTCAGAATATTTTCAGTCACCAAAGAGCAGGAAGAGCAAGGATCTCTAAATAGTAATATTCAAAACAGATAAGGATGTAACAACAACAAAAAATTTTTTTTAAAAAGTGTTGCTCCAAGCAGGCATACTCAGTATGTCTTCTTCATTACCCACTGACAACATTGGATAGATCACTTTGAAGAAGAAAGCAGGCAACTTTGGTAGAGGGACTGTGTAGAATGCAAATTATACTAAAACCACAGCAGGCCATCTGTCGCTGATGGAATGAATGTTATCCAAAGAATAAACAAAGTTAACAAGTACCTGGTTATCAGCAGTACATGATGGTGCAGGAAGTCAAAGAATTGATGTAGTGTTTAACATTTACAAGAAACATCAATAAAAGCTGCTGAGAGACTCCATGGAGAATCCAAGACAAATATTCATTTGAAAAACACAGCTGCAAGTCACAAGAACACTATTGTACAGCCCCATCAACAATACTCATCAAATACTAGGAGAAAAAGAGATTACAGAGATAAGTCTTATGAAAAAATTCCCTGTACCACTTGAAAATTCTTCTGTTTCAAACTAACCAAGGATGATAGTTCTGAAATGATCCCATGAGGACACTCCAGATGAGTTGTTTTGTATGCACCACACAACTAATAAACTGAAGTCAGTCACAATCACTGCTGTATTGTGCCTCTACTTTTTGCTAATTGTTTTGGCAAATTGGAAAACAGACATGAGCAAAATTCACTAACAGTAATAAAATAATGTGGTCCTTTGAGATTGCTTTATGCAGGTCATAAATTGGTCCTGCAACTTTTCAGAATGTTATATTAATAGTGCTTTTACTGGATATGAAGGACCTGTAATCCAAGTACAGGTATGAACAGAACTTGCCTGTGCTTGAATTTGAATGCCATCTGTTACTTCCCAGAAAGTGCAACAACTGGTATTAGTGATGCTTTTACCAGCTTTCCTGAGACAAAAAAAAAAGATGATGGCGATTACATCCATACTCCATCAGGCAAACTCTCTCTTCTAGCACGCATTGCCTGCAGATTATGCTGCAGAAATCAGAAGACCATCTCTGCACTGTCTGTCAACTATAGCAGGTCTGTCAAGTCTTTCTGGGACTTCTGATGCCCAAAACAATTTAGGCATTTAGTGTGTTTAAGAGTCAAGAGAGTCAAAAGCTCTGCAATGTGTCAAATTTTAACAACTTTTGAATATGTGTGAGTTACTAACAGAAGAACACAGACATGTAAGCAGCATGTCTGAACGAGGCAAGATTGGTGCTGGTGAGAGGATGGCATGCAAGTTCCATTTAATACGGGGAGAAAAAGGATGACAGTATTGGAAATATATTTCCAAGTACTTACATTGTCTTTAAAGTACATTCAACTTGCTTTCATCATGAGAAATTATTTTTTTCTGGTATTGGTTCATAGCTCCTTATTTGCATTACTAATCTCTTCTTAACCACGGCTTACATTTCACATTAAATACATGAGGTAATGCATTATGTATTATGAAGTGAAAGTGTATTACCAAGGAAGTTTCTGCTCTCCTAGAACACCTTGCACGTTGTTTATACTTGCATCCCTCCACAAGAGGAGCAAGAGCATGTGAAACATTTTGTTTTCATAGTGGGGGGTTAATTGCTGAGAAACAAATGGCTATTCTTAAAAAGCAGACATTTGGACTGAAGGAGGCAAGGTAAAGTAAGTCTGCCAATAAGTAGTTGGGATAGGATGATGGGTGAACTCTGTTGTGTTTTTGGAAAACTTCATTTTGCTGTCTGCAATCAGCTCTCTGTGAGTTTCAGGAGTTTCAGTACTCCTGAAAAGAGTACTTTCCCTCCATAGCCAGGAGTGCTGTTCTGTTCGACAACAGTCATTATCTTGAGGCTGTAGTTGTCCTGGAAGTTATGTTCTCTGAAGATAAGACTGAGATAATTAATTTAATTTAAATTCTGTGGAAAGCCAGAAAGATTGTTTTGATATACCTACAAGTAACTTGTGTTTCTAAGATGTGCTACAGCATTATGTACTTCTCAACACTCCCTAAATAGGGAAGACATATTGTCCATATATACAGTACTGCTGTAATCAGCTGAGGAATGACAACCTGTGAATAAATAAGGTCTGATTGTTGGCCAGCAGCAGCAACTCAGTTTCTCACAAAACTTGAATTTCTAGACAGTGTTGCAGTGTGAGAATGCAGTGCCATTGGGAAAGCCAAGAACACTCCTACGGTGTGGTCTGCAATAGACTCTTGCATGTTTGTAACTTAAGAAACAATAGATTCAGCAAATATGTTTTTCAAAATTATTTTCTCTTTCGTCAGAACTGGCTATTTCACTCAGCTGGTTTTCATAGGGAAGCTTGTGGTTATCGAGTTCTGATAATGCATGTTTGGTTATTGATGGGTCTTGCAGGTCAGTCAAGCAACCTGCATTTGGTGTGAACAGCAGTGAGTTCACAGTCATCCATGCAAGAAAAGTGGCTGCCAGCATGTGATTTAGGAGTCCCTAAGCAGAACAAGTTAAAAGGAAAGCTGGGAAAGGTGCCCTTGAAAAGAACAGACTTTAACAGTCAAGGAAAGGGAAGCATTACCAGTATAAAAAAAAAAAAGTAACTGAGTTTTAAAGGTGACCAGATTCAGGAGCCTCTGAACATTTTGCACTTAAGACAGGTATATGCATGTATATCTTAAGTTTATACCGGGTTCTTCAGTCTCCCCCAGGTCATCTACCTAGCTGATGGTGAGATCCTTTTCTCTTGCTATGGTGTATTACTCGAAGAGGAACTGAACACTTGTTAGCACATTCTTCATTCCCTTATCACCTTTCTCACATCTCAAAGGTTGCAGAAAGCTTCAGAAAAAGCATGGCTATCTGCTTTCTGTCCAGTCATAGGAGGAGATTCTTCATCAGTGTCACAAGCATAATTTCATTTCCATGGCTGGAATGACTGTCTCCAAATTGTTTTAGATGAGGCATTCAAGCTTTAGATAAATGATCATGTAATGGGAATTTTTATGAGTTTTTCCATAAGCTCACTGAAGCATGGGAGCTCTGGATGCTGCACAGCACTGGCTGTTCATTCAGTGCTGGTTGAATCATTGCACATTTAAAGAAAGGAGAGTTTATTTCCCTGAATTATGTGCTGGCTCCATTCTGGTTGTCATTATGTGCAGGTTTCATTATGGTCATGTGGCCACTGATTTTCATTTGCAAGTCAGGAAGGGCATAAGTTAAATTCACAAGGTTTTGCCATCCATCTGATGTCCAGAACTTAAATATAGGAAGATTATTTGTAACTTTTTAGACAAAACTTACCAATACAGTTTTTTCATCAAAGTGGAATAGGTTTTTTATGATTGAGGTTTTGTCATAAGACAGGCTGGCTGAAGAGAAAAGGTATTTATTATTATGACATATGTATTCTTACATCATTACCATATGTACCTTATAATTTCATCACACACAAAATTTAATTAATCATTAAAAATTATCATCACTCAGGCTTTCAGCAGCCTAAGCGCCTGTCTAAATGGAAGTCTGACTTTCTCCATGCCTAATGAGACTTGTTCAGTTTCTCTCTCCTCTTTCTCTTGCTGCATACATAAAGCAAAGTATAGTACTACTAAAGGAAAGTGTGGTTTAAAAGACTACCAGTGTAGAGTAGGCTCTTGGGTCCCTGCTTTTCTGGTTTGTCTGAAACTATCATCGTTATGCAGCTCATACAATATTGTTCCTATGTAACAAGCACTGATCAGTAATCATGTAACCAAGTATGCCCATTCCTGTGACATTCCTTGCCTTTAGCCACCATCTTTCTAAGGCCAAGTGCTAGGTATAACAAGATTATGTCATTTTCCAATAGCTGCTCTGTTGGTTGAGCTAAATCCCATCTGAAGTCTATTTGTTCACAGTCATTTTTCTTTTCATGTGTAGATATAACAAGCTAAAGTCAAATAGGGTAGGTGCATACTAAATCTTCATGTATTTTCATTATTTTAGATAGTAAAAATGATAGAAATGCTTTTTATAGGCATGGTAAAATATCGAGAGCACCAGTCTGACATCTTTCACAGGCAATTACTTTCAATTTTCAAATACTAACTTCCTGATTCAGTGATTTGACACAGATGAGGATGTTTGATAGATGCACTGGCATACAGGTATTTCCTTTTCTTTTTTTTTTTGATCAGTTAACTAAAACTCTACTGTAATGTCTATATATCTTGAATCTCTAAAGGAAAATAAATCTGGAAGATGGACTTATGTGACAGGATCAGTCTCTGCATCAGTATACCACAGGAAAAGGGAAAGCTGTGCACATTTATAAACAAACTGATTTTTACAACTTTCATTTGTATTTTTATTTAAACATAGACAAAAGCACGATAATTAGGAATTTATCTCAATATAAACCTTGTTTTTATAGATGTGGTTTTATAGTTGTTTAGAGTTTTAAGAAATTTTAAAATAAGCAAATCTGATCCAACCTACAGATTTCCTGAGACATTTGTGGGATGGGAGAGAATGGTTGAATAGCTAAACATATGATTCACAGAAAATTAATGCAACATAGTATGTATTTAAAATAATGGTCCTTGAAGGGGTTAATGTTAAAAAAAACCCCAAACAACTTTTATAAGGTTAAAAGTCCTATGCCATATACACGAATATATATTGCTCTCTCTACCCATTTCTATATATCTGTTCAGTATGACTCCTATAGAGAATATTTATATTTGCTCTATTAGCCCCATCTGGTGAGTTCTAACAGCATTGCAAACTGGACAGACCTGATGCTGCTCTCTCATGTCCCAGCTCTAGTGTGGGTGGCAGGGCTTGCATGGAGACCTATATTCCATCCTTTGCCCCCTGCAGCAACAGCACAAACACCCAGGAGGAATCCCCATTAGCATGGCAGTGACATGGTTCATAAGCTTCTCTTTTGCTTTAATGGATTGATGTCACAAGTCAGGGTGATACTCACTTCATTTGCATCCAGAAATATGCACAGCCCCTCAGTGCACTTGAGTCATCCCCGTTCACAAGCAGAGGTGTTTTCCATTTCTGATCCTTGGTGCAGTTTGAGCTCAGGCCATGTCTGCCAGGGCTGGACCAGCCACTCCTACAGAGACTTTACCTTTCTGTGGTTTTCTGGGAGGGCTGTGGTCCACTTTCTGTAATGCAAAGAGATGTCACCCATCAATTAGTTCATTTCAGAGCAGTTGTTAGTGGACACAGTAATGGGCAACTTGCTCCAGGTGGCCCTGCTTGAGCAGAGAGAGATCAGGTGACCTCCAGAGGTTCCTCCCAACCGCAAGCACTCCGTCATTCTGTAAGTTTACCCTTAACATTATCATTTATTCTTGTGCAATACCAATATAAATCAACACTGTTTTGAGTAGGAAGCATTTTACATACCTTCTGCAACAGTAAATTTTTATAAAAGCTTTTTTGAAGTGCAGGATCATGATGTTGGTTTCTAAACAAGAAACGAGGAGGCTGCTTGCCTCTAGTACATGGGTTAGCAAACCCTGTCAGCCTTTGATATATGGTAGGTCAGAACAAGACACTCTCCATGGAGCCTTGACTTGCCCCCTGGCTAAGGACCTAAGGAGTCTTGTTCAGTTTCTCTCTACTCTCCTTCTCCTGCTGCGTGTCTAAACCAAGGGATGGGCTGAAGTGGGTTTTTTTGTTTGTTTTTTCGTTTTTTTGTTTGTTTGTTTGTTTGTTTGGTGGCTTGAAGGTTACCTACATTACTTCTGCAGGAAGATGAGCTATGACAATGATTCTTTTACTGCCAGACTGAGCTGATGAAGATTAGTTGTTCTTCTAATGTAAGCTGAAATGTGGCTACAGTATGTTTCTTTCCATCACTTCCCTTTGGAATATTCAAACATAATTTCATCATAGCATTTCTAGTCAGTTTAAATTATAATTTATACTGTTTCTTGCCTACTTTCCTTCCCACAGCCGTGACAGGAGAGAATCTGGGGCAAAATAAAAACAGCTGGTAGCCAGACACAAGGGCCTTGTGGTCTTTTTTCATCAGAGGTGAATAAAGGGGGTTGTTTAAGCATAACTCAAGTAGGAACAGGAAATAAGAGCCTATCTTAAGGAAGAAATCTACATCTTTAGGGGGTTTCAGACTTGGTTTCTGAAACAAAAAAAAAATGATCAAGAGAAAGGACTTTACACTATAGCATGTCCCTTCAATAAAATGTGTTTCCTTGCAGTGTTATTCTGACTTGAAGGGACTATAAACAAACCTGTATTAGTCTCATCATTTTACCAACTAAGCCAATATCTCTCACTTCCCCAGAAAACTTGCAAGCTTATTTTTAAAATTAAAGAGTTACCTTAGAGTATTCCTGTTGAGGTAATGTTTCAGTTAAAGGACAGTGAAAATCTTGTGGTTTTTATTTTGTCATAACTGCAAAATTTTCTCTCTGGGATGTCCCAGAATGTACAAGCGAAACTAATTCGTGATAATAAATCAAATCCTGTGATGACTTTTCTTACTTTATAATACAATCTAATATGACTATTTTTAAAATCCTATGGATTTCCTCTTGATTAAACAATTATTCATCCTATGTTATCATAATCTTAAGAAATCAGGAAAAAGTGAAAAATCTAAAATGTATACTGGATTTTTAATGATACATCTGAAACAATAATTAAATTTCTCTGCCCTACGCTCTCAAGACAAATTATTTTTTCAGTTTAAAAACACATATGCCAATGTCAAGCGTATGCGTAGGTGTACCTGCAGTGAGGTTTCAGCTTTGTGCATCCTTATTAACACTGAGTCTGTCCAAACTGAAGACCAGCCCATGGATGAAAAGGAGAAGACTCTTCCCTTTCAGGCTGAAATAACTGCTCATCAACGCTTTCTATTCCAGCAAGAAAAACTTTCTGAGGAAGGCAGTTAGCAAATCATTGGTTGCAAGTAGTCTGGCTATTAATGTGACCCAGGCAGTAAAACACTGCCTGGATTCTTAATTGTAGCCTGAGAATGCTCAAGCCTTCTGTTGTGATCCCTGGACAGAATGAGACTTGAGGCTGTGACTGATTCTAACCAGCTGGATTCTGGGAATGATGGGCCTAACAAGCACAATTGCATTCTGACCATCATGGATTCAGGCACAGGATGACCAAAGCTGATCCCATGATCCTGTGAGGTCCAGTAGAGGAGCTTGTATGAAAACTTGTCTTGTGCTGGTGTCTCTGGGAATGGTCAGTTTGGGGTCAGCTTCTTCTCTGCCTCCCTGGTTGCAAATGTGACTGTGGTTACAAAGCAAAGGCAGGCAGTAGGAAAGTCACCTTCATTCCAGGCTTCTTGCTGTCATTGATAATGCTAAATGTCAACAGAATTCGCTGTTCTCTGTCTGGTGGCTGGTGAGAGTCGAGTGAACATCCTGCAGAGCAGAGTGGGAACACAGGTGCACAGTATGATGGAACAGGACCTCTACCTTTAGCAGCAAATTTGCCTGGCTGGGTCATAATCACTGACTGAACTTTGTGCAGCAGAGAATGAGTATGCATCACACAATACAGCACCACTGTTGCATTTCAGTTCTAGTATGTGTAACATTTAAAGAGGAAGGTCAAACTTAATGAATTTCTGCATTATGGACTCCCTCTTGCAGCTCATATGTTGTTTTGCTGTGCTTCACGAGGGCTATGAAAGATGCGGGAAATACACACTGAAATGGTATAACTGTTTTATTGTTGCATTTGTTGGGGCGCAGAACAGGTATAAAACACCAGCTCAGAATTATCAGGTAGTCAGTGATGATTAAGAATTTCTTATTACAATTGTATTAACTCTTAATTTCAGAAAAAGGTTGCTATTTGTCCATTTGTGCTGTCACCAAAACTCACATATTTCCTTCACAGGGAACCACATGACTGTAAAACAAAGATTATCCTATATCTGAAGGAAGACCAAAGAGAATACTTGGGAAAAAGGCAAATCAAAGAAATTGTGAAGAAGCATTCTCAATTCATCAGTGATCCAATTACACTCTTTGTAAGTGCCTTGCTTGAGATGCTATTTGTACATGCTTTGAAACACTAGTTGCATACCTAATGTCCTTGCATCATTCCCAGATGCTACTAGTACAACATTAACTAAACTGTCTCTGTATTAACATTACATTTATAAACTGTCTCAGAATTAACATTTGCAAGAAGGACTCTATATTGTGTGATAATGTCTTGGTTTGCTTTCCTAATAGCTCTGAAAGAGTACTGCCTATGTAGGACAGAGTTAATGCCATGTATCAGTCTAGATGCTGACCTTCTCATTCACCAGCCCAGAGGAAATCTTACAAAGATAACATTTATCTTGTTTTTGTTAAAATTTTGTTAAAATATTATCATGTTTTTGTTAAAATCTGGACTACTTGGCAATGAAAATACATGCTTGTAGCTGAAGATCCTAATTATGCAGGTGAAGCAATAAACTCTGATTATGCATTTTATATTGATATATTCTAAGGCTGTGCTCTTGGGGCCAAAGAAATATCCTGACATATTTAGATATGCTTCTGAAAGAGGTCTGGTTTGCAGTGACTAACTAGTAATTCAGTATTTTAAGCCAGACTTATTATGCCTCTAGTTCCAAAAGTGAGAACAGATGAGTAGAAGGCAATTTAGAAAGGTACTTTGAATGTCAGATGTATCAGTATTATTTAATGAATTAATTCTACAAAACTGCAAAGCAGAGTTGGAAATGCTTCTCATATGACCTGAAATTATGTTTATTCATACAAACCCAAGGACATGCAGGGAAGTTCATCAGGATGGAAATAACATGCAAATTAAATAATATAATAGGAATGTGACCTGCAGAGGTTTCTAGAAAAAGAATGGCTCCCTGTAATCTTCTGTCTTGAACTATGAAGGAGAAGGAAGCCAAGCCATCATGGTTATTTTTTGTATAAATGCTGAACTCTGTTACTGTCAGATGAAACACACTTGAACAGTTCTATACAACCACAGCCAAGAGAGATATTTCATTTTTAAACAAATGGTCTGAGAAAACACCATTTTAGGTAAGTCATCAGAAAGAGCACCTATGCCCTGAGGAAGAAAAGCTGAAAAATCCTTTCTTTCACTGTCCCAATCCTTTGATGACCCTTCCTGCAACTTAGCTTTGTAGATCTACTGTGAAGGACAGCCAAAACAAGAAACAGAAAATGCATTCTGTCATAATTTTTTTTGTAGTTTTGCTTTATAATAAAGAACTTTACTAGTTAGAGTGAACTTGCTGATTTTATTTTAAACACTAGACATTTAAAAAGTAACTTGAATTTGACAAAATAACAGTATTTTCACTCTTCCAGATATATCTAATCCAAACAGAGCAGAGATGAAGAAATCCTGGGCTGTCAGCATCTGAAACAGCTTTAAGTTTGTCAATCACAAGAGTCATTGCAACTCCCACAGTGCTGAAAAGACCCATTCTGGAGGGGTTTTCTTCCTTGTTTTGTTTCGTCAGTGACGTAGGGGGAAAAAGGCAGAGGTATCTCTGGCAAGTGTTAACCAGAACCCCTCTGATTAAGAAATAACCTGGTGACTTCTAGTAACTGTGCTGTGTCCTACTTTCAGAGAGCAGAGCAGCTGCATTACACTGACCTGCATATTAACTGGCTAAGAATACCCTCGGCTCAGCTGACTGCAAAGCAGGATTTCAGCATAAAGAGCCAAGTTACATCAGAAGATTTGCCTCAGTATGGCAGGAAGCATCTCCTTGAAAGAGATGAAACCCGATCTTTCCCTTTAATTCACTATGCCTGGTTTCTGTAGCCACAGATAAATTTGTAATGATTAATCAAGTACTTACACAGCTCTTGACAAAATTTCTCAAAGTACCTACTCACAGTCAGCTTTAATCAGAATATCTTACTGCTACTATTCTATTTTTCCAGCATTCTTTTGTGGAGAGGAACCTGGGATTCAGAGTTCTCCTGATTTTTCACAAGAAATAAGTCTTTTGATCTTTCTGACACAACAAGAAAATAACATTAAACTGTGCCTAAGTAGAGTGTTCATCACGGATAGTTGTTAAGCCTTAATCTGTGATTATCTGAAAGCACTCCATAATTTTGGTACCTTGTTTTTTACCCCATCAGTATCTTGCTAATAAAATGGAAGTACTGTCTGGAATATGAAAAAAGGGTCTACCCAGAATATATGGACAAATTTAAATTAATTTCTTGCCTTTTTTTTTTTTTTAACATGTATCAAGTGGCAAATTAAGGACCATATCCTGTTTGAAATACTAGAAAAATCAAGCTCACTGACATCTATTTTAAATGCTCACAATCTCCTGTCCTGAAAAATGTGGATCCTGAGCTTGCAGATTTTTAAAATTTCTATGACTTCTAAGACCTTTATTGAAACATGCTTCATGATGAAATGTGAAACCTCTAGGTGTGTAGCAGAGTCATAGTACAGCACACAGCAGAGACTCAATTCTGAATATCTGACTTCAAATATTTTTTCACAGATATTGCAGCATAGCACAATTATGAAGGTTACAATAATAAAATTTTTCCAAGTTTTCCTTGGCCTTCAGAAGGAAAGAAGACAGCAAGTTTGTAAGCAGTTTCCTGAACTGTGGGATATTCTGCCTGGACACCGCTTTGAAGGAGTGAAAAGGGTCAGCCTTGGCAAAGGCTTCTTACAGATCTTTTTCACAGAATTCCTTTCATACTAGTCAGATCCAAGGTAACTTGGCTGTGTGATACCAGAGCTACTTTTGAGGTATAATTCAAACTTAATAAATAACTAAAAGTCCTCCCTGCAAATTCTTTCTAGAATCAGGTTTATCAGATTAGCACCAATTTACGCAGTTGTTCTGCAAGATTCTTCAATTCTTTCCATTTCTGTGCCCTCTTTAAAGTGAAATGATTGAGGTTATTGCATACTCAGTATCCTCAATAAAACTGTGTAATTGATTTTCTTTAACCTATTTCACCCTGATTCCAGCTATCACTGCTTACTAAACCTACTTTCTCAGCTCTTTACACAACTAAAATTCCATTCACAACTAAATCTGAAAGTATGATCTCCATACGAGATTGCTCTCTCTTTCCCTCTGATTTCTAAGGTAAACCTCGCTATGAAGGTTTTTTTCTCTTTGTTTCTAGGAAATGTGCTTATAAAGAGATCTTTTGGAAGCATTCCTGAACTGTGAAGGCCTTTCCAACAGTATTCTTCTTCCTTTTGCTGAAGTCACCAGAGCAATTTGATCCCAAAGATATCTTCTTTATATAAAATCTTCCTAATGCAAAAATATGTGATCTTTCTTATCTGCTTAAAACCCAGGACTAGAACTTAATTCTGTGCCTCTATTTAAAATGAATTGAAAATTTATTTCCTACTATCATCTTTTCTTTCATGTCATAATCACCTAACTCAACTCTGAAAAGTCACCTGTGTTTAGTAATTTGCAAAATCAATACTATTGCATCAAGAATGTTAGTGAAGTACAGAACACATGCTTTGTGACATAATTACCAATAGTATCCAATGTTTAGTAGGTGGCTTGAAGGAGAGTTTTGTCTCTAAATCTACCACACACACAAAATAAGGTATGTAAGTGCTCCATACATATCCACACTTGATAGTAAACATGTAACAGTGCTCAGCTGTTATAGGTACCAAACCCCCAGCCCTTACTGTTATACTGAATTCAACTCCTAGAAGCTGAGTATGTACAGGGAAAAAAGGGTCACGTTTATTTCCACATTTGCTGATGCTGGGGCTCTATTAAATTATTTTCCCAGTGATGTAACTTTACCGTCACTATCATTTTTAACATCTTCATGGGAAATTTAGGGTTTTGTCCATCTAGGGCCTTTTTAGTCAAGCCTTCTGCTGTCTGGAAGGGTTTTTTCCCCAATCTTTTTGTCCTTGTGAATTAGGATCTATTGAAACTTATGCCTATGAATAGAACAAAGCTCTTAACTATGGATAATAAAAGTTACAGCTGCCACCATACCTCTTGTTCTCTCTTCAGAGTTAAGTTTTATGTAACTGTTCCTGATTTAAGGGAGCTCTGATGAGCATGACATTCTCCTGTCACTCTCCAAGCCATGTAACTGTGTCCTGGTTTCTTGGTCCCATGCTAGGCAGAGACCACACACATTTCCACAAACAGGTACTGCAGTCATCTTACAATGCTCTTAAAACAAAGAGCAGAACCAGAGAGTGAAAGAAGCACTTTTAACTTGGTGGAAGACAAAGTGTCTTGTATAGTTCAGTTGGCATAGGTATAATGCTTGATTTGTACACATAATTTCAGCTAAGTGCATAATTATGCATTTATTCTGGGAAAGTGTAAAACATTATATAAGGTCTAAAACTATAAAGAAAATATGTTTTGTTCCAGTCATAAGGGAATATTAAGACGAGGAAAAGTTTAAAATATCAAATTGGAGTTGTTATGAACTTAACCTATTCATTTTGTAACAAACACCACAAAAAGTAATTTATGATAAGACTGAACAATTATTCTGGGACCTTGTTAACATCCCATGAATCCAGGCCTTTCCACGCTCATGCTCTCAGCTTTCCTATGCAGCCGAGCTTTACAAATCTATATAAATATCTTATATATGCTATATAATATATATATAATATAAATTATAATTGACATTTGTTAGTAGTGGAATTGTTGACTTTTGCTATAACAAATATATTCTTGTTCAACAGTAAGTCCTTTTAGAATTCCTTCTGAGAGAAATGACTAATAGTTTTCACAGTCCCTGACACGTATTTCCATAAACTTCTAAGAAAAAATAATGTATACACACAGCCCATGGTCCATACAATTATTACTGCCACCTGCAGTTCTACAGTACAACTACATTGTATGAGATCGATGTTGTTCTCTGCCTCTTAAATAGCTTCTTCACCACAAAAATATTTTTTTAAGTGACTATCAATCCTATTTCTAGTATGAATCACCTTTTTTTGTGAGCTACAGATCTTATGATCACTTTAGCTTCCAACAATCAATGAGAAAGCACAAAAGAGAACCTGGGAAATAGTTTTAAGAAAACATGAAGCTTTGCTCAGACAGACATTCATTCCCAGCTTTCCATTTCATTATGATAATGCAGATTTTACATGCATAATTCCATGTGTTAAAGTAAACTAGACATATATTACTACATCTTTCTACTTGCATCGTTCTTCTGAAATCTACTGTTAAGCAGTTTCAGTTGCTGCTGTTTTGTTTTCCTTCAGTAAACCCTGAAGCACAGAGATAACATGGCAAAACTGTGTCAGAACTCAAAAAAAAATTCATTTTAAAGCAATGTTATAAAAGCATTAAGGCTACAACACCAAACACTCAGAAGTTAAGTTAAATGCTGGAATTCAAATTCTCTATGCAAATGTTTTAAAATTTCTTTGTGGCTTATAAAAAACAAAAAACTCTTCCTCAGCAAGACAGAAGAAGCCTTTGATTGAATTAAGAATAAACCCCAGTTTTCCTGGGTGTTATTTCAACACTTTGAACATTAAATAACTTCCTTTCACCCAACTTTTTTTACTTTGTTCTTTTTAAATATTATAACTTTCACGTAGCAAGGAGTTCTACGAAATTGTGTAATTAAAGATTCTATGAGGATGCAAATGTACACAGAGAACAAGTATGGGACAAATCCTAAGGAAACCAGGAAATGCACGATGGAGGCTCTCTGGTAAGGAATGTCCTGTTGGTGAGCTGGTGTCAGGTGTCCCAGCTGTGTCCCCTCACAGCTCCTTGTGCCCCCGCAGCCTCCTTGCTGGGGGTCAGCCTGAGGAGCAGAAAAGGCCTTGACGATGTCCAAACACTGCTCAGCAATAACAAAAATATCTCTGAGTTATCAACTCTGTTTTCAACACAAATTCAAAATATAACTCCATACTGGCTGCTGTGAAGAAAATTAACTCTATCCCAATGAAAACCTGCACAATCTCTCGGTTGAAAAATGGATCTATCTTGCTCAGAATTTGCTCCTAAATTAACTCTGACATGAACCAAGTTTGGAACCAGTCTTATTTTTTTCTTGCCTAAAAGTGAAGCAATACAAAACTGAGATCAATTAAAATAGAGTAACCATAGGAACAAAGTGTCTATATTTGCTAGCCCTCGCTGCATAACAGAACAAAAAGAATACAGATTATTCACAAGTCATGAAGAAAATGTGTGTTTTACACAGGCACAGAGGAACTCGGATTAAGCAGAGCTGGGAAAACTTAGATGGTTTGGTATGAGATTACATTCTCCCAGTGCACTTGTCAAACAACTTTGACAAAAGAAATCAGTCTGCTTTTGAAAGCTGAATAACACAACCATAAAAGAGAAAACAGAATGATGTGACTGGAGATTAGACAGTATAAAGGCATGTGATCCTGCAGACATATGCAAAACCTTCCATAGGTCTTGACATGCTTGAAATCACATATATCCCTAAGTCTGAATCACTGGACCTACATTAATCGAGAGATTAGAAAGGAAAATATTTTCTTAAACAGCTTGAGTATTTTTATAAAAGTGGCACCCTTAAAATTCTGGATACCTCAAAAGGACAGCACACAAGCAAATTTAGTAGGATATTGCTGGATAAAATGCTTGGACAGATTTCCATATATTGCAAGTTTAGCAGTTCTCTTAAGAAGTTACTTTGATGCAAATACATGTTAGAAAGCATTTCAGTCAATGGAATCTGAATGTAAGAGGGTTTCAGCCTAAAGGGCACATCCTATAGAATTTATAGTATACCATGACTATTTTTAATCTAAGAAAAAACATGAAAGTTATATCATTATGCTTGAGAGTAACTGCCACACTTTATTAGCACAGTGGTAAAGAGCCATTAGGCTGCTTTATGGAAGCAGACAACCAAAGCAGCTGTCAGATCACTGAACTCACAGTCACTGTGCAAAGAAAGGAACTTGTCATACTCAAGAAAGCATTTTGGTGCACATTACTTCATACAGGCATACGTGTTTGAGAGAAAGGGAGAGATATGCATTGAGAACCACCTCAAAATCAAACTTGAAGAGAGTACAGAAAACAACCAGCCAAAGGTAAGTACCAAGAAGGTGACCCAGACGTAAGTGCAGAACTTTTGAGGCTGAGCATTGGCTAAAATCCAGCTTTTTCAGTGGCTTAGAATGGTGAGCAAATAACCTCACCCTTACAGTCTGATTTCTCCTGTGGGCTGAGCAGCAGCTCATCTATACACCCCTTTATGTTGTTGACACCACGATTAATTTTTCTACCTAATTAAAATAACCTGCAGGATCCTGTATTTTGGCCAACTGCTTGGGTCAGAGCTGGAGCACCAGGATTTAGAAGGGCAGAGTCCTTTAAGACATTGTATCAATGCATATACTGATCCAGATACTGCAGAAACTGCAGCAAAACAAGCTGTAATTTTAATTCCTTGGTGTTCCTACATGTTTTACACATGTACTTAATGTATCTTCTTGAAAGGACACTGAAAATTCCCTGAAAACATAATGCTACAACAAAATCAAGCCAGTGGACTCCAATTCAATCAGATTTGCTTGCCTAGGTTAAAACTGCAGGGTAATGAATGCAAAGGACATTAAGTTCAGCACGAGGATTTTTCATTAAATGCATTAATGGATCTAAGTACTGGAATATCTAATTTATGCTAGCCAGTCTATTTCAGATGTTCAACTTGGAGAAGGGCAGGTTAGGCAACTTAAAATTAAATTCCCCTAAGTCAGACAGATGTTGAACTAGATAGAAATCTGGGGTACATCTAAGAGCCAAAAGAAAATGGAAAGAAGTTGCACCTGAGATGAATTTTTGCAACAACAGTCTATTTATTCCTCAAATAAATAGCTGTTCTTTAGAGAAAGGAGAATTTGTCTAGATTCATGCTTACATCAGTGCACAATTTTAACATGTAGTTTCTCTTGGTATTTATATCCTCGAAAGTGGATCAGCTCCAAGAAGAAAGTTTTAGAAGTCTGGTCTGGAACACATGGGATGCAGATCATTCTCCTGAGATACGGAAGATCTGCATTTAACTCCCTGCTACCAATCAGGTCATTCAGGATATAAAAATACCCACCCTGCTAAACGCCGCAATCACAGAGCTGCTGGGTATAATGAGACATGTACATATCAAAGCCTTTATGCAGGATGTGTAAATGTATGTATAAAGGTGTCTCTTGTGGTGTGCTTTGAACATCAGCCGAGACATCTCAGATGAACCGAGAAAGGCAATGTTCAGGCTGAGAATCCCAGCGGGTTTCAGGCTTTGGGCTGTTACACCAAAACCCAACAGCACTGGGCTACGCTTCATGTCTACTATTAGCACTTAAATCCTTAAGTAACTGCGTGGCTGTGTAGGTCTGCTGAGCCGCTTGGATTCGGTCCCATGGCTCCTTTTACCCTGTGCAAGTGCACAGACCGAGAGGCAGAATTTTGTTAACTCGCAGACTTATACCTGCTGCGTGAGAACCAGTGTTGTTTTCCCTGAGCAGGCGAAACGCGTTACCACAGCATCCCTAAGCTGTGATTCACGCGGCTACGCCCGGCGGAACGGCCAGATCCTGTCTGGCGAGCAGGGCAAGGGGAGCGGTGCCGCCCTCCCGCAGCCCCTCGTCCCACCCCAGGGGACGGCTGCACCTGCACAGCTGCACACCGGCATCTGCAGAGCCACACGCCTGCACTCCTACACCTGCGCACACACACACCTGCACACCTACACCTGTGCTCCTGCTCTGCTGCACCCCCGCGCAGCTGCACCTCTGCACTCCCGCACAGCCACACATCTTAAATCCTTAAGTAATTTAAATCCTTGAGCTCGCACAACTACACCTGCATGCCTGCGCACCCGCACACCTTCACTTCCGCACCGCCGCACACCTGCACAGCCACACTCCGGCACAGTCGCACACCTGCACCCCGCACACCTGAGCAGCCGCACCCCTGCACCCCCGCACAGCCGCTGCACGCCGGCGCACCGGCCACGCGGCAGAGACGGGAGTTCAGCAAGGAGACAGAGAGGGCGCCCGCCGTTCCCCACCCCAACCCTGGGCCGTTCCCGGCAGGAGAGGGGAAGCACCCCACGTTCTCCAGGCCCTTCCCTGCCACTCCGCGGGGGCGGG
>WEKY01046567.1:0-45555 GCA_013390045.1 Picathartes gymnocephalus
TAGAAATGTTACATTCACAATTGAGAATGATACATTTTCTCTTTGCTTTCCATACAACGCTCTTTCCTTATGGTAAAAATTATTATGACAAGGAAAAAGAGCACCTGTAAAAGGAAAATTCATTTTGCCATTACTCAGCTGCAAGGATTTAAAGATGGTTCAATAAACTAAGCAAGATGAAGAAATACTAATGATACAGTTGTGTTAACTCTTGGCATTTGCAAAGATTATCAACATGTGATTATCAAAAATTTCAAATGTATTTGCATAGTGAAGATGAAAGAAACTGCTCTAGCTTGACCTTGTTGAACTTCATATTTCTTATCTTAATACTTGAAGAACCACTGCCATTCAAAATAATTGGGAAAAAAACAACCTACCTTTATATTTCATTCTTAAAAGTAAAAAAATTGGTTTTTGATCAAACTCTGCAGAAAACCTCTTAGAAACATGCCAAGAACAGAAGCCCTCAAAGGGATGGATAAAGCTGCAGTAAATTCAAAGGTAATGGACAGAAACCATTGAGTAATATGCCTCAGTGCAGCACTGGATGTAATTTAACTTAGAATTTTTTGGGCCATCCATAAGTCATTTACACTTTGGAAATGTGAAAGAACACAAAGATGGAAGAAGTCTGCCATGAAGGAAAGCAAAGTCCAGTCTCAGAAAGTGACAGGAAATTTTCTGGCACCATAAAGGGTCCAATTAACATCTCTATAATTTGATCTTATATCCAATTCTAGTAGAAAGATGATTACCCATTCTGCACTCCCTTCAGCTGTAAATATTTCAAACCTGACTGTTTTATGTCCCTTCCCCATAACAAAGTTACAATCTCTAAAATGTTTGTAATCTATACAGCTTGTTGTAAAGCCGAATGTCCTCGGCTTGAGAAAGAAATTGTACTCAAGGAAACAGCTTTGTTCCATTTTGGCAGATTAAATTCAAAAGAAATACAGTATTAGTACCCAAGCAATGCAGTCTGTCAAAATAAAAGGCAGGCAAGAACTGTTAGAGCTGAAGTAATGGATAATAAAAGCCAAGGGACCCACAGAAAGTAGCTGTGCTTAATATGAGCAACTTAGGGCCACGAGTGTCTTCCTGAGCTGGGAAAAGCAAGTTTGAGAGAACCTCCACACTCAGTTGGTGCCAAATGACCCCTTTTGTGCCCCATCTTTTTCATCACACCAGCAACAATATTCTTAAGAATAGCACGTTTCAAAGTTGTTTTTATCTCTCTAACAATAAGAAAATTCGGGATGACTGGTCAATAATTTTCCTCATATTTTCAGTAGTTACAGTAGAAGCAAAGAAAAGATAGGCTCTTATATTTCCCACATCCATCTGTCATTCCTTTGAGGGATTGTTTTTAGCCACGAGGAAGGTGATCAGTGTCAAAAGCCAATCATTCCTTGCCTTTCCGGCACAAACAACCATTACGTTAAGCCACAGAGTTTTGGTTTATTGTAGTTTAAGAGACATTCCCACGCCTATTAATAGCCTACAGAGAGATTCAAAGCATGTTATATAGATAAAGAGATGAAAATTCAAATAAACACTTGCCTGCAGGACTTTTGCATTTGTCTGGAACTGTCTCTGAAATGCTGGCACTAAGCAAGTGGGCAGCACTTGACTGAAAGAGCAGATAAGCTGCTGGAGATCTTCTCTTGCCCAGTCAGCCTGGCCTCAGGCAGGGTACAGTCCTTTTCTTGACAGTGTAAATTATCCCTATGACTTGAGTAAAGCCATCTTAGGTGGTTGTGTTTTCTACTACCTCCCACTAATGCCAGCAAGAGTTACTGCACTCTTGAAGAATATTACAGGCTTTGGGTAATTTCCCCCCACAAGGCAGGAGTCCAGCAGTGACCCTGTGGCAAGGGTTAGAAGTGAGCTGCACTTACGAGATTTGATTGTGGAGTCACTGGGTATTAGGGGTGCCTGTGGGAACAGCTGTATTTGTTTATTCCCTGAGGGGTCTGAGAAGCCCCAAACAGTCACATGCATAGATGGGACACTGAACTGGTTTGCAGCAGATGACCAGCTTCAAACTTGGTGGTTTGCAGAACTTTGAACCATCTTTATAACTATAGAAGGTCTCACGCTTATAACCCAGAGAACCCTAGGGAGATTTTTTTGGCAGTTTTTTTATTCCCCCAGGCAGGTCCAGCTGCATCAGTTCAGTTTTATGCTTGTATGAACGATGATATGCAAGTAACTGCAATGGCAAAATTTACCCAGAAAGTCAAGACACTTTCCCTAAAAATCAAAGTATCATTACCTTCTGGAGCAAATGAGGGAGAGATTTTGGCCAGAGCATAAAAGTTACCAAGAGTTTTATCATAAGACTATGTTGTGTGAAGAGAAAGTTTTACAACCCCAGTGGATTGTCAATTATTATGTTGCAAACAGAGCATCTCATAAAATAACGTTCACATTACCTCTAGAACAACAATCTTAAGATTTTTTTTTTCTTTTTGCTAACAACTGTCAAAATATGGAAAATATATTTGCTTCTACAAAAGTGAAAAAAGTATATAATCCTTCATGTAGGACACTTTGACAGCAAATGAAATTGGTCCATTTTCTGAAATTTATCCTCAGCTGAGATGATACATTCCAGTAAGACAAAACCTTCATGTTTTTCCAATAATATACAAGCTCCTATCACAATTAAAAAAAAAAAATTATAAAAAAGCTCAGATAGAAACATCCTTTCATGCGCCTTCTGATGCTTCGAAGAATAAAAATGTCAAAATGATCCCAAGAAGATTTTAAGCTCCTCTGTAAAACTGAGTTGTTTCCTTTCTGTGTTATGGACACTGTCTCAGTCTATTTTTAATCTTTTTATCATGTGGTGTGAAGCAAATACCACTGTGCCTGGGTGTTCAATTAACCTCAATTGCACTTGCTGGTCCCTGTACATCAGCAAATGGCAGTGACAGTGACTCCATCCCGCAGACTTTCTCTCAGAAAGCAGATTCCAAATATTAACTGAGCTGCACAGGGTATCCATGAGCTTAGAAATACTGTATATGGAACTGTGAATAGGATTTCTCAGCAGAATGACAGACAAACAGACTTGACTAGCAGTGGCCTGAGGGGTTGTCGCTTCTGGAGGCCCCCAGGGAATATCTGTGAAGGCTCTGGCAAAGCAAGCCAGAAAGGGACTGCCAAGGCCCTTTGCCAGGGATGGAGATAACCAAATGCAGCTACTATCCTCTGGCCATCTCTCCCTGTTCTTCTAGAAAATATTTTCCACTCATTTCTGGTCTCCTAAGCCTTATGGAGGTCTTCCAGCACAGAGTTCCAGTGGAACCTCACAGGAAAAGGGCAAAATTGGAGCTATGAAATAGGCCCACACATTTGTGACCATAGAGGAGATGTACCCTGAGTTATCCTGAGGGGAAATAGCCTTTCAAAGGTAAGAGAAGGAAAAAAACTTCAGGATGCAACAGAGATACATGGCTTTGGAAAGGTCATTTTCAGCAGCAACTCAGAAAGCCACAGTTCAGTATAGCAAAGCCCTTTGCCTTTTCCAGATGTAGGGCAAATGCCACTTTTAATAGGAACATGTTTGATGAGTGGCTGCCTTAAGTTTCTTGGTTATTTGGGGTTTGTTTTTTTAACCATGATAAAAATACCAAATTAAATACAGTCCTTAATTAAACTTGGATCCCATTAGCCTGCCTACAGTAATATTAGTAAACTATTGATAAGACCTTTGAATCTAACAAAACTAGAAATGAATGCTTGGACTGCAGCTTCTGGAGGATGGGGAAAGAAAAATGGTGGGTTTTGTTGTTCTTTGTTTTAACTTTACCTCAAATGTACCCATCCTTTGACCTTCCTGAGCACTTTGGAGCCAGAAGGGGATTTGCACACCCTCACCCAAGGGCTGACCAAGGGCAGAGCTCCTGTCCCTTTCTTGATCCATTTAGAGTGGAAATTTGTTTGTGAGAACATTGAGCAGAGCCATACCTTGAAATTGTATTGCTTTCATAGTATCTTCATCATTGTCATTTAGTTGATTAAAATAATGTTGACTGGGATTACAGTGAGCACTGATAGCACAAGATATTGATGTATGATTCAATTACAACATAATTAGGTATGCATCACTTGTTGAGCTGTCTGTATTGCTAATCTGAGTCTGGAATGACACAAATGTCCTGCTTGATCCAATATGCTCAGAGTAACTGAACTGCAGCTGGAAGAGAGGAGGCTGGTTCCTCTAGCTGAAAAGACATTACTGCAAGTGTTTGTGGGTTTATGCTTTGGTGTTTTCTTCTGGGGTTCCTCTCCCACAGTGGCATTCTGTGTCAACACAGATTCGCAAATGGTACATACCATGAAAAAGGGCATTCTGAAAATTCACAAAAATCCACTGTGTACTTCAAAGAATTAAGTATGTTCAGATCAAAAAGCCACACTGCAAATTTTTTTTCACTGGTCTGCTTCATGTTTCATTTGATCCTGTGGAAGCATCAGTGTATGTTCTAGCTTGCACCCCTGTTCTGGCAGGGACTGTGCTCCTCGAATACAGGCACAAAAAAGTCACTTTCTCATACCACTTGTAGGACTGATTTCTTAAAAAAACTTACTTTAGGTTTTGCTAGCTTATGCAGAAAATGTCTCCAAATGGATATCAAAAATCAAATGGGTCTTCTATCCTTTATTTCTGTAGCCTGTATTACACTACCTTCATTGGTCAACAAATTGAAAAATAAGCCATAGGTCATTTGGGCAGAAGTGAAACTCTTTAAAAAGTGACATACTAATAATTTACACATGAAATTTGAAACATGAAGTTCAGAACAAGAAAATACACTGCCAAGCAACATTTTTCATTGTTCACTTGTTTTTACTTTGCTTTAGAATACTTTACATTGAAATAAAAAACAAATTACATACAAATTTTATCTAGGAAACATGGAAGAAGAAGAGTTTTTAAAATTGCCACAATTTTTCTGTTCCAAAAAGAAACTGCCAAAGTCATATCATTTGCAAAATATTAACATCTTGATGGAGCTAATTATAGTTTCTAGGGCCTCTTTTCATATTACTCTGGTGTCCTTCATGTATAAAGGAATAATAAGAGATTTTTATTAGCCCATCATAAGTTTTTCCCTAAGTAAGGTAATGAATTCAGTCCTAAATTAAATAAAACTCTTTTGTATATCTTGGTACAGTGACAGCCCCTGAGACTGCACTGAAATAATGTATTTCAAGTGAGCAGAAATTAATGAATATGCTCCAAGTGATTTTTTTTTTTTTAAACTGTACCAGGAGAACTTTTCAGAAAGTGATTAGAACATCAATGAAGTTTTTTGGTAGATATCTATTAATATCTTCTATTACTTTTATATGGGTTACCACATCTAATATTTTCACTTGATGTCACTTCTATGTAACTGACATTTTATGAGCAATCACTAAGGCAAGTCTGTCACAACTCTTTTAAAGGGCTGTAGCTAAATATCTTTGATAGCAGAAATTAAATCTAAAAGTCAGTTTTGGTAATACCCTTATAATCTCAAAATTACAGATAATTTGGACCCAAAAAAATAAAAAACTTTTGCAGCACATAATTGCTTATTCCTAAGCAATATTAAGCAGACCAGTAACATTTCATACATGGAAAATCTGAAAAAGAGGCAGAAAACAAGAAGCACATGCCACATCACCTAGACCATTTATGGCAGAGCCAGGGATAATTTCTGCAGAGCTAAATCCTGATGTGCTTAATCCTATTGAAGTACTCCATCTGTTAAATCATAACAGAAATTTTTATCTGAAGAAACAAATCAGAACATTCAAAACACGATCTGCCAATGAAATCTCTGCAGAGGGAGACCAATGCCCCAGCAGAGAACCACTGGCATAAGTGAATTTGCATACAAGTAAAGGGGATCTCATTGCAATACCAACTCTCATTGCTTAAATTATAAATCACAGCCTTAAACCAAGACATTTTAACATCTTCCCTCATAACCTTGCTAAATGGTCTCTAAATGGAGAGGATATATAATTTCTTCCTTCTTTATCAGGTAAGGGTGCAGAACTTTGCAATGCTAACAGGTCTGCCTCTTTTATAACTTTGCGGTAAGCTGCAGCCATCAACAGACAATGAGTCACATGTCCTGGTTCAGAACTGCCAAATTTGGTCCAACCCTCATGTACCTGATTCTCCAAGCTTGAACAATTCATGGTAATGAGGAGCAGACACATTCAACTTCAGCTGCACTTTTACAAATTCTCCTTTCAAGATTCACAGCTCATTACAGAATGTCAGAAGTATCTTAACTGCTTATTTCATCAGTCCAGACTTCCATGCTCAAGGAAATGCTTATAAATTACTTGATCCAGGTATGTTACTCTAGCGACTGGAATCTGTTCTGAGTCAACCAAGAGCCACGGTGCAGAGGAATAAGAGTTCATTAGGATGAGCAGCTCACAAAATAAAAAGAGAAGTCTAAGATATACAGGACTGGCATTTCTTATACTTTATTTATGAGCTACTCATTCGGAGCACCATCTTTTGAAAGAATATGACAGGTATATTTCTAGAGCTTAAGGCTCTCTTATGCCCACGTTTTCCATATGACAATTTAAGCAAGGTCAATTCTGCTACCCCTGACCAGATTTCCTACCATTTTTTCTATGCTTGTTTCATAGCTGTTTTTCCTAAATCACCCACATTATCAGGAACACCTTTGCTATAAATTCCCAGCATGGTCAGGTCTCTCTTCTATTTAAACTTAGAGCACGTGTGGGCAGGAAAGTGAAAATAGTCCTTATGTATTGGCTGCTTTGGATTTACTGCAGGAGAAGCAGAGGATGCTAAGTTGTTGGGAAGGCAAGGAAAGGTAAAAGGTCTTTTAATTTCCATGTATGCACATAGCTCAGGCCCTAAACTTCTACTCACATCTCTCTCTGCCACTTGGCAACCCACAAGTAGATGCAGCAGATGTACGAACTCGCAGCCAAAGCTGGTAGCGATGATATTTTTTTACACGGTGTCTTTGAAGGAATAGTTTTAACTTCTAAAAAAGTAGTCATTGCAAAGTATTCTCTGAACGTGATACCTCTGCAGCAGCACTGGGGTCGCATCTGCAGAAGCAGTGCTGAAGCACTACCTTCTGGAATCCCTCCTGCATCCCCCTTCTCTTGAGGAATTTGCTTAAAAGGGAGAGAGATCTGCCTCTGAGAGTTGCCTCTTCAGGCTGGGTTCAGAAGGTGAAAATGATGCTTAATTGTTGTCTGATAACAGCTCCTTATTGTTATTTTCACTCCTTCATTTTCACTCCAAATAAGCACTGTTTCTTCCAACCACTTGCTTAAACATTTATCCTTGTAAGTTCTTTCCTTGTAGCTCTAAATCCTTTTTTCCTCTACTGTGTAGAAAGAAGAAAATGTGTACTTTTGTGAGTGTAAACACATCAGTTGCCATGGGAGCAGTTGCTGGAGCTATGATTATTTGCCTGCAGCTGCCACATTTGCTAGGTGCCCAATTACCTTACCTGGTTACTCTAATTGAAGGGAGAACGAACACAATACACATAATTTAAACAAAATGCTTCTTGACTGGAAAGTGCAAGACGAGAAGTTTGTGATCTGTGGCTTGGAGCAGTTTGTGTCGTGTATTTTCATTACAGTCTATGTTACATAAGGAGCGGTTGATTAACAGAGATGAGTGCAAAAGAAAAAACAATGATGAAGAAATGTGTTTATAGAATATGAGGTAGTTTAACAGCTTGAGATAAACAGCACTGAAAGTGGTAACAGGCAGTCTAATTTTTGACTGTTAAAAAAAAAAAAAATGGAAAATAAATGTCTCCTCTAGAACCAAGTAGTTTTAGAGGCAGTTTAAAGCAGGACAAATAAGCATCAGTGTAGGATGTCTGTGGGTGTCAGACCAGACCTTGCCTTCCCCTAACCCTCCTCCTCACTTTCCTCATTTTGAAATCCATTTTGTTTCTATTATAAAAATTTTCACACAAGGATGAACCTAGTCTAATTAGCTGACACAATTACACCCAAAATTCAAAATAGAGATCCATGAAGGGTTTGTCTGAGTAGGGAGATTTCCCTGTATGCATTAGAGTGAGAACTAATGCAAAAAGCAGAAGGTCAACAAGAAAGAATGAGCTGCACTCACAACAAGAGAAAAAGCTTTTGAACCAAGCTTTTGTCAAGGCCTTGAAAGTGTAAGCATGTAGACAGTTTTGGTTTTGTCTGAACAGAGCAGAAAGATTCCAAGTCTGCTCTTTGTAAAAGTGCAGAGCTGCGAGCAATACTTGACTCCACCAAATGTTCATTTTCTATACAAAATTAATCCCTCTAGACACCAAGTTCTGACTAACAAAAGGTCTACAATGCCGGTGTAAATGACTGCTAAACAGGTCAGTGTGTAAGGACTGAGACTCTGGAATTTTTTTCAATTTAACTGTGGAAAGCAAAGGACCACTTCTGAGCTGCTGCACTCTCCGTGTCATGCCCTTGCTGATGACAGGGTATCAGTCCTGGCAAGGCACATCTTAGAGATTTAATCCTTTCCAGCAGGACTTGTCCATTCAGTCAGATTTTGCAGTCTTGTTACCATAAACACACATGGGCAAATTAAATGAAACAAATTGCAGGGTGGTCATAAGTGGTTTAGGCTCTTATAGTGTGTGCAGACAATTATTAATGCATACCCTTAGATATTAAAGAGCATCCCTGAAGGTTAAACATGTGCTTAAAGGCTTTGCCAAATTGGGACAGCAGCATGTACATACTTCTGAGGTGTATGAGCAAAAGTGTATAAATTAAAAAACCAAAAATGTGAAAGTCATTTTATGGATTTGTCTGTTTTCAGCTAATTTAGGTAATAAATTGTTCCTTCCAATTTTAGGACACTTGCTATCCAAAATATTCCTTCCTTTATTTATTGGTTTTTAAAAGACTATAGTATACCAAATTGAAAAGCTAAAGTGAAACTGTGAAGTGAAACAGGAGACAAAGCATTTAAACTTTCTAATATATTTATTAATATCTATATCTTTGAGGGCATAAAGAAGTATCCATCAATATTTTTAACCAATACACAGAAAAGTTAGGAAAGTAATGTTAGGATGTGAACGCAAAACTAATACCTAAGTATCTCTCAAAGTCTGGCCCCTGGATATAAGGCAATTAATTTTATATCAAAAAGAGCAGCAGAGCTCTCTAAGGCCAATATTGAAGGCATATTGGTGATATAAGGTAAGTTTCTGTGCTTGGAAATACGATCTCATGTGAATAGAGGTAGAAGCTTTACTACAATATTCCTTTGTATTTCTTTCATATAACTGAGCTCACAAAGCATCAAAAAACCCAAACGATGCATATTTTATTGTTCTCAACACAGTAAAATAGTTACATTATAACCAAACCCACACTTCAGAAAAAAAATAATAAATTCTTAAATACAATTATAATTAAATTAATTTACAATATATACCTAAGTAATTAGCTTAGCAAGGAGCTGTGATAATTTAGTCTGAGATAGATCTAATAAAATTTAAGTTTTCCCTAATTACTTTATCAGAGAAGAACTGGAATTAGTTTTAAAACAAATATGAAAAAGGTCTTTGAATTCCAGGAAGATGTTTTGAATATGTGTAATTTCTAAAGCTGTGCAAATCACAGCAGCTATAGTGTGAAATCTATAGTCTTAGTCAAACAGAAATTACTCATTTAGAGCTAAGACTTGGTTCTGTTTTACCTTTCATCACTAATTAATCATTAAGGTATTTTCGTTGGCAGGGGAAATAGGTCTGTCTTCCAAATTTAGGACAGGACGCTAATGTATTAGACATTTATGTTTGTTGTAAATATTAATTAAGTTTGTGATTTTCCATCTCTGCTGTACAGAATGCCATAGTTTCATCCTTTATTTTCTTTCCCTTACTTTTCTGGAATTTTTTTAACCAAATGTTGCTAATGATGTTTTCCCCAGAATGCAGCTTCCATGTGCCTTAGACCCAGAACTGGCAGTGTGGAGCCCTGCACTGCCAGGCATGGTTTGTTCACCTGCTGCGTTCATGCCCTTGCCTGGTTACCCAGCACATCCTACCATGAGGGGCTGCAGCCATTTCCTCACAGTGGGTGGGTTAGGGTGGGAATGGCCTGGCTGGCATTGGCTTACAGCACTCTGCTGGCAAGAGCGTGGCAGGAGGGAACTAATTGAATTAAATCAGCTACCCAAGATCAATTGATAAATGTTGCTTTCTAACTTCAACTTCTCCAGCCCTGCCCCTGTGCATGGAGCGTACACATACATACATATGTTCTTTAACCTCCAGAGCTGAGCACACGCCTTGTTTTGGCTGTTTCTTCTTTCTCACAATTATGTAGATCTAGAAGGAAAACCATTTTGTTTAACTGTTATAAGTGAAAAAGAAAACCTGAGCAGGCTCCCTCCTAATATGTTCCCAAACAAACTTGCATCCAGTCATAGCACGTAAAACATTTCTACAGGACATTCAGCAGCATCTCGTTCCTTCTCATCACCCAGCAACAGATTTCATAATGTTCTGATCACAACCAAAGGAGAAATCATCTCAAATTCTTTAATCAGAGACATCCATAGAGCAGTTTTTGCAGACTTTTTTCAAGTGATATCAACTGCTTTCACATTCAGCTGTGTAGTCACAAAGCTGATTTCAAGTCATACTATTAACCCAGCAATGGAAACCATCTGAAAATTAAGAATTCATTTAATTGGCTGAAAGCAATTGAGAGCTACCTGTTACCAAGGCAATGCAAAGCTTCTGTGCCTGAAAAATTACATGATATTTTGATTTTTCAATCACCAGTAAACTTTATTGTACCTCATGTCCAACTACTGCTTAAATCAAGATTTTTATTTTTTTGGTATCTTAAATGCCTGGCTGTACACATGTACTGAAATCTGCAGGTATTAAAGGAGAAGATGTTTTTAAAACATTAGCTTGAAATACAAGGGAACTGAGGTTTGGCACCCTGTGTTTTTCCCATGTTATTTTGGGCAGGTCACTGACAACCACATTTATAACAGTATCTGATACTTAAAAATGCAGGCAGATGCCAAATGAGGTTTGCAAAAGCCCCAAATGGGGTTTGCAAAAGCCCCCATAACTTCCGTAGGTTTTATTTACTTCAGCAGGTACTGAAATCAATGGAAAGCATCCCTCCAACCTCAGTGGATTTTAAGTCTTTTCTTTCCTTGTCTGACCAGAAAAAAAAAAAGAAGAAAAGGTCTCCATTTGGGCTGGTTTATCCCACTGCAGTATAGCAATTAAACAACTGTGATTCACATGAAATGTATTATTTCAGTGATCCCAAATAAGTAAAGATAATTGCAAGCAGGCAGCAGGAGGGAATAACATGTTATCTTTTATATTGTGCAATTCACAGCAAAGAGAGTGGGCTCCTGATAAACTGTGGTTGAAATTGCTCATACCTGGGGAGAAGGAGGTATTAAGAAACATTTGGTACACATCTCAGCATTAAGTGTACACTAAAATGCACCTATTTAAGCTGATACAACCCTCATAGTTCCTTTTGCTATCTCCTCATTAAATAAATCCTCTTGTACTGTACATGTTGAGTTCTAAATTATTTGTCTGAACAATGTCAAACAGGAATGTAAAGTGGAAGGAGTTCACTGCCAGTGGAAAGAGTGACTCTGGAAAATATCTTTTAAATACAAGTCTTATTCACAGAGCTTTGGCAAAGACATGGTTCCTAGGCTCTAAACCCATCATTATGTCTGCTTAGTGGACAGGCTTTAATCCCTATAAAAATGGTATTTAGCTCTGAAGGCCTTCAGTTCTGGGTCAATTCATTTTGGTTTAAACCATGCTGCACACCAAGGTACCTGTTGAATCGAATTGTTTCCCTTTCACAGATTTGCAAACAAGAATTTATTTTTATTTAAAACTTGTCCTATGCTCCCCTGCATTTTTCACATTTATACCCTTGCCTTTTTGTTTCTTCCTTCACTAGGTATAAAAGGAAGAAATGAGCAGTTTTCTCAATTCCTCAGGTTTGCTACAGTGCCAGGTTTTCACTTAGGCACTTACAGTGATTGTAGCTAACAGAAAATGAAGTTCTGTAATCTGGCCTCTAAGAAGAAGCAGAAGCATGAAACGTTCACCAGAAAATCCTTATTTCTGTTCAAGTACCTGCTGAAGTGCATTTTCTCTGTGGTCTGGTATGTTCTTGAGACAAAATCCTGTCTTTTCTATCACCCACCAAGGTGTACAAGATTAGCCAGAAGTGACCCTCCTAGCACAAGTTCCCCTGCACTCTTTGCCAGGAAGAGGAAAATCATTTGCTGCCTTTCTTCCTACAGCCTAGCTCACATGTCTTGGAAAGAAGGAAGCCCAAAGAAGTTATATAGTTCCAATTCCACTTAGTTTCCTTTGGCAAGTCATGGAAGGGAGTTGGAAGGATGGCCAAGCACTAAGAGAAGGTCCAAGTCTGCGTCCCGCTATGTCCCTATAATGAAGCTCGTGATGTCAGGGGAGTTTTTCCAGTGCATATCTAATTTTAAAACTGGATCACATGCCATTTTTAACAAAAATATTCTTTTTGCATTTTTCAGACCTTTTCATAGAAGTAACAAAGGATTTTGTTTGGGATTTAAAATATGTTCCTCAAACTGAGCCATGACATTTTCACAGCCCTTTTCTTAGAAAACTAGAAGCATTTTTGAGGTTACATGAGGACAAACTCTGGTAGATGACTCAGACACCTACTGCTTCTCCTCATCTGACATCTAGCAGCCTGCCTTCTTGTGTTTTTCCCAGACTTATCTATTCAAAAGAAAATTTTCTTTAAAAAACTTTCAACAAACAAAAAGTCTCCCTTCATTACTAACACAAGCTCATCTTATTAAATTAGGCATGTCATGTGGGATTTGTCAGTGCTGCAAAGAAATTTAGTTGCAACTGAACTTATATAGTCATATGCAAGGGATCTAGGAAATTGAAACCCTGTCTATGCCATGCTTTCTAACATCAACAAAAACTTTTCATTTTCAGGTATCTTGGTACCACTGTGAAAATCTTCTTCTGTTTCCAGTAATGGACAACATTTCTGAGAGCCATGTCACAGTAAAAGCCACTCAGTGTGGCTGCTGCTGCCTTTGACTCCTTCATGAGTACAAATTCCCCTGAGAAGCTTTCAAACCAGCCCTACATTACTGATCAGCTCAGATAGACCACAATTTCCCAGAAACTTTTCTTTAGAAGATCTGTGTTAGCAGAAACTCATTTTGCCCCATAATCCAAGAAATTGTTATCATATTTTCTTGGTAATCTCTAGAGGTCTGGAAGTTTGAAAGCCTTTTCTTTTTTTCTTTTGCTTTCATCTGTTATAGCCCTCTCACTCCTCTTGAGAAAGCTTCTTTAGAAGACTCACAAGTGATTTCTTTGTACCACGACATGAACACAATTATTCATGGTAGATGCACAGATTACAAGAAACATATTTTTTTAGAGACTGTGCTTCTCTCTCTCTTTCTGATTTTAAAGAAGAAAGGAGAATATTTTGAAAGCCTAAATTTCACCTGTGGACAAAGTAATTCACAGAGTGAAAGGCATTGAGTTAGGAGCTTTCAAGATCCAGTCTGTCAGAAACACTAGATTTAGAGTCTAAGGTGGAATTTAAACTGACTGAATATGGCCAATAATCTTCAGCAACATAAAGCAATTCTTACAAGCTAACTAAGCCCTAAATCACCAGCAATGTGTTCTCAGTGATAAAAGAGTAAGATTAAATGTTTCCCGCATACCAATAAAATTCCGCTGACATTTTAAATATAAACTAGAATTGAAGATTAAATCTACAAGCCTTGAAAGCCAGATCACCTGTGCAGACTTATTACTCTATGCACAACCAACACTCAGATGATGATTTTTGGTACTTTGTGGCTGAATGTCTCTCCTGTGGTTAGCCCATTAATCCTGCTCTACCCAGATTATTCCTAGCACTGCAGGTCCTGACCAGCTCTTAAAAACTGCTTCAAAACAAAATATAACCTCCAGATAAGCTTTCCAAAATAAATATTGATTTGAGGCATGGAACTGAGTATCATGTAGGTCTTCTGTACCCAAACAAGGTTCTTTAAGGCTGGAAAAAATCTTTAAGCTGCTGTAGATGGGGGTAAGCCATCCTGACATTGAGACACAGGCCACCGGAGGTTTTAGTTTGAACAGCTTTCAGATGTGACTTTAAGTGACTACAGAAAGAACAGCTCCCCTGGGGAGTTCCCAAACTCCTCAAAAGCCTATTTCACTCTCAGTGATGTCTGTGCAGCTCTAACAGGGAGACCAACAACCAAGATGGCTTTACCATGAATATTATTATAGTACTGTCAAAAAAACCCTGAAAACATGTTAGGCAACAAACACAGGATGCAATAACACTACCACCTTCTGAGAACCCTGATTTCAAGTTTCTCACTGATAATGAAACTACCCATACAGAAGCTGGTCAAACTTTAACAAGACTGTCACACAAAATTAGCAGCAGTGACAGATGAGAGGCACAGTCATAAAAGGTCCAACCACTCATTATTACTTGACTTTTTAAGTTGGGCTTTAAAAGGAAAGAGCAAGTTGGATCAAAGAGAAATGAAGAACACATGTCCTCTCCCATCTGGGCTAAGCACAGAAGGGAAATGATTGATTGGTTACTCCAAAGATTTATTTTCTGGATGGTTAACACAAAAATAAACCCTAATGAAAAGCCTTGAAAAATAAATGCCTGAATCTGGATTTTGCTTTGGCTGTTGTTTAAGCTCCCAGTAGTTTACCATGTGTGTTTGCCTTTCCCCAGCAGTGGCATCATGCCAAAGTTTTATCTGCAGCAGGCTCAGGCACAGGGGACTGCAGGGAAGGGGAAGATAAGAAAAGCTCCACTGACCAGCAGCTGACCCGGATGCCTGTGAGGATGAGCTGCTGGAGGTACTGAGACTGCTGCCCAGCTTTACAGGGAAAAACTGATCCAGTACTGAAAATTATTTAAAACTGGGTATTTAAGGCAAGAACCAGGAAGCACACACACAGCTTTATACTTCAGTGAACGTTGTCAGGCTTGCTTTAAAAAATTTTACATGTGCTTGTTGGGGTGTATCTTGAACAGAGCAGGGGCTCTGTTTAATTTGCATGGTCTTCACCTGGTTTTAATGGTGTTCATTCTTTGCTTACTGAGAGGATTCTTAGTTTAGCTCGGGCACACCTTTCATGACCTTACTTACAAACTTCTGTTTGTAGTATTTGCAATATTAATGCCAACAGCAATATTAAGAGGGCCATTAACAACTTCATAACAAAATCAACATAGTAATATACCTTCATAGTTAAAAGTTATCCTTTATAGCAAAATTTACATAATGTACCTTTCCAATTAGTTAAAACTATTCTACTTTCTAAAAAACATCTACATTACAGAGACTAGAATTTGAGTGGAGTAAGATAGTTCTGCTTAGCCTGTGACAGTCTGTCAATAATTCTTGTGTCATTTTTAGTTCAGAAATATTTATGAGATACAACTTAGTATTGCAATCAATGGCAATCTGCTCATGGGCTCCAGGCAAGTCAATGTATCTTCCTCAGCCTATGATGAATTGTTAACCTGGGGTAAAGGGACAAGGGACAAAGTCTCATCTATTTAACTAGCTCCTCATGCTTTTCCTGCCTTTTAATAACATCTCTTCTATAACCTTAGCATCTTTTACAAAGTGAGTGTGGCAGTGCCTTTTTTGGTCCAGCTGTCAACTGTGTGTGTACTCCTACACAGTGACCAGATTAAATTGTACCTGAGTGTTTCGTGGGGCTGGGTTTTGGTTTTGTTCCGAAAACATCTTTTTTCCTGGAAGTAAATAAACTGATTAGTTGCCCTTTTACAGGAATTCCATCATGCAAAGATATAATACTGAAGCACTAAGTGCTTTGTTATTTTTTTTTTCTAATTTAATTGTGTTTTGTGCCCTCAGAACTCCATTACAGAGATCAGAAAAGCTATTAGTAGTGTGGTATGTAAAGTGGGAATTGTCTCTTGCCCTGTGGCCATGATTTAGCAAAGTACTTAAGCCACTTACCCAGTGTTATGCAAATTGTCTGAAAGTCCATTGGCCAACGCTGATGTTGCCACTAAATGTGTGCTTCAGTACCTCGCTGAAGAGGAAAGTAATTACCCATCGCTTCAGAATTAAGCACACCACGAGCCCTTGTGGTGTAGCAGATCCTCCTCTTAGCTGCCCGAGATGCCTCAGTTATTCTTTTCCTTGTGTTACTGTTTCCTGAGCAGCTACAATCCTTCTCTATAAGAAGCTGAACATTTCGACACACCAGGCAGCCTGGGCCTTCAGTGATTTCGGGTTTGGCTCTTCAGGGTGTCTGGATGCTGGCCGTGCCTTGCTAGGAAATCACCAGCCAGTGTAGCCTTCATCTTGTTCAACTCCGCCATCCTTAAGGCTTATGTCTTAATTTTTACTGAGGTCCCTTGCAGTCGGCAGAGAGAAATAAGGATACCTAAGTAGTCACTGGGTCCAGGAATACAGGCACAAAGCCCTAGACTGCTGCTCTTATGAAACAAAACTGTTTAATGAGTACCTCCAGTTAAATTCTACACCAGACATACAAATATCTGAAATGGGAAATAAATCATGGCTACTAAAGTATTTTCTTCCTCATAAATCAGTGTATTCCCAGAAAGCAGCTTGGGTTCTTCAAACCCACCCATGTGCATTTTATTTCTACTGAAGCTGAAATAAGAATCTGAGATACCAAAATACTCTCTCCTACTGCCAGAGAAATAATAGGACAGAGCCAAGAAGTCTGTTCTCAGAAATCATTATTAGAGCACAAATCTCCATTGTGTGTATAGTACTCATACTACTACACCAGAAAGGTCCAGGTGCACAGGTAGCACCACAAAGTATCTCATCACTGTCAGTTCTCATCACAGACAACCTGGGAAGAAAAGCAAAATGTTTTGCATTGAGCAGATCATCCATATTCCTCCTTTAAAGGGGTGCTGCACAAAGGAACTTGGCCTCTAAACAGCATTTTGGCCTTTAATGCTTCTTCTGTAGATGCAACCTAACACTTTAATATCACAACAAGTGGATTTATGGATAACTAATTTTCTTAATGGACTGGGATTATGAAATGGCTGAAATTGCTTGCAGACTTGTCTGTTTTATATTTTAAGAATACCTGGAATTTTCAGTTGCCAAAGAGTAAAGCAACAGTGTTTTCAGATTTTTTTTAAAAAACCTTATCATTCCAAGGCTCACTGGAGCTGCCTATGAGAGAAATTCTCTAGGAACAATTAAAGTTTGGTGTATCTAACTTGGGCAATCACTTGATATGTGCTACACTGATTTTGTATTATTCATGTTCCTTGATCTAACCGGGTAAAACGACCCTGCAGAAGCCCTGGTACAGGGCACATATAAAAATTATTTCTATAAAATATGTCATAATAAAAGATGCCAAGTTAATTGGGTCACGCAAGATCAGTTGTTCATAAGTTTGTATCTATTGACATTAATTATACAATTTTTACTTAAATTTGTTATGAAATGATTCCATTATTTTAAATGACACTATATCAAATTGACTATCATGAGCCACTTCTTTAATGTTCTTACATTTTGACATCAGCTTCAAAGCCTCTAGAACATCCCCTGGATTACAGGGGAGTTGATTCTGGGCACACTGTCAAGGTTCTCTCCTTCCTCTGGTGTGCTCCGCACAGCGCATGTGTTTGTGCACAGGCTCCCAAGCCAGGCCCTGCAGAAAGCCCTGCCTTGGCTGGAGTATCTGGAATGCCTTTGCATTGTCCCAAGCATCCATCAGAGCTCTTGGTATCCCACTGGCGGTCTTGGGATGGATGGCTGACCTTGCCAAAGGAACTGGGTTTAAAGGCCCCTTCAGCAATCTGGCAAGGCCCCTACCAAAGAAGCTGGTTCTCTTCTTTGTGACATGGGCATGACTAGAAAACAAGAGGTGACAAAGCAAGTGCCAAAGCAAGTCAGGCCTTTTGACTGAATATCCAAACCCCTGACTGTGGCTTTGGCATTTTCTACAACGATCAGGACAAGACGGGGGACTGAGGGCACGCTCAGTCATTTTGCAGGTGACACCAACTTGGGTGGCAGGGTCAATCTGCTGAAGGGCCAGGAGGCTCATGACTGAGGTGCCATTGTAGCTGCTGCTTCAAGAATCTGAAGAGTAAAATGAGCAGAATGAATAGAGCTAAATTCTGTAGGTGAAAGGAGGGGTAGATATTAGTAGAGCTCCCTGGGTGAATTTAAGAGAACAGGATAAAGGCCATCTCATGGCTTCTATTCCTGTTTAATTAATAAATTACAAGCTGGGGCTCAGCCTAGGCAGTCATAGAAGAAAGCCAAGGGTTTAAGGGACAGAGTTTGGAAGCTTTAAGCTAGACATTGGTTTGTAAAGAGAAGTCGTAGGAAGCTCTTTTTGTTTCTGATAGATAATCTTTCACCAATCAGCGCTTGGTGTGGAATATGTTCCTCTGGAATGTGTTCCATAGGCAGTTGAGTTGTAGCTGTTTCTAAGTTAGAACAGGTTAGATAAGATATTTTCATTGCAATAAAATGATTGAATTGATAAATCAGAAGTGCTTGCTGTTTTCAGCATTGTGCTGCAGTGGTTGATTTGTGGGGAAATGCTGAAGGCCAAAGCCTTTTGGTTGCTGGGGCGGTGCAGTGTGTGCTGTGTGGGGCAGAGGAGAAAGGCGTTTCCTGGGCCGGGAGGGATGCGGGGACACCAAGTCCTTGTCACTTGTGGCACAGGATGGTACTTTGATGCAAAAGCCCCTTTATTTGTGTGCAATTCTCCTCCTAGAGAGCTGCTCTGGTGCACAGATCATTCTGTAGGATCTCTGCAGGAAGGACAGCTCTCAGCCATGCCAAGTAGATTTTGCAGAACTGCCAGTTCTGCAGGGGAGCAGCTCCCAGGCCCTTTTGTGGAACTCCTTGGGAGGCACACAGTGGTCTTCCTGCCAGGAGATTGGATCCCACTGGCTGCATCAGGAGCCCCCAGAGGTGCTGCAGCACTGAAATGCATTGGCAAATGCAGCTCTTGCTGCCTGGCAGAAAATCTCCTGAGACAAGGAGCCTGAGAGGACACGTGCTTGGCAACAGCCATTCTCCAGCTACAAACTCCAGGATGTCACAGTCTGCCACGCTGGACACTGCCTGTCCTTGGGGTTCACAGGAAAGCAGATGCTTGCTTTGTCTTTGCAGTCTCAGGCTCCTGCTTGCTCCCAAATGACCAATTGGCAGGAGGTCTGTGCAGAGCTGCCTGGGCTCCCCAAGCAGGCCTCACAGCCCGTGGGGTGGCAACCTCCCTTCCCTTTTCAGTGTGTGTTTCTTTCTAAAATATAAAGTTGCTTTTGTCAGTTTGCTTTCAAGTACTGATGTTAACGTAGTAACAAGGAACAAAGACACACAGACCTCCTCCTTGCCTCAAAGAAGATCGTTTACAGTAACAAACCAGATCTTTTTATACTCTCAACCGACCTTAACCGAAATTTAACCCAAACCTAAGGGAAGCAAGCGCTCCTCGGCAGTGTCATTGTTCACGTGTCCCTTTATCCAATCTGCTCTCTGTTCATCTGGTGTCCACACCTCTCCCCAAGCCATCACTGCCTCATGCACGAGGCCACCATCGACCGACTCTCCGGCCTGCCGCTGAATCCTTCCCAGAGTGCTTTTCAGTCAACAACACTGAAAAAGATCCTTCTTCTTATTTCCCACATGTTAACATGTCTACTAGGATTAAGTAGATGCAGAAAGGACAAACTAGTCATTGACATAATCGGTTTTTTTTGTCTGCTAGGAAATGCTCTCTCTCCTTGCTCTTCACCATGTGTTCTAGGCCTCAAAATCTGGGCAGCACAGAAGGGCTGCTGCTTGGCCTGCAGACACCAGTCCTGGTGACATATGCCGACAGTTCATTCCTAATGAATCCTGAGGCAGGAATTTGTGAGCCTGATGGTTATCATGTACCCCCACTGTGCCCATAGGCCCAGGAGTCCCCTTTCAGCCAGCCCAGGGTCGTGGTCCTGCTGTTCCTCCTCTTCCATGTGCTTGCCCAGGGCCAGGATTTACAGTCGCTGCACAACAACTCTACATGGGGATTTTTGCTGTGAAATCTGGACCTTCTTCACTCCAGTTTCGTTTTTCTCAGCACCAAGAAAAGTGGATAGAATCTGAACTTTGCAACACCGCAGTAGCCCTTAACTACTGGATTCCCAGAAGACAAGAGCTACAGAACCACCACTGGACCTTCAGAGGAAGACCAGACCCTTCTACAGGATCAGCACTGCAACAGAACCAGAATTGATCACTTCAACAGGATTGCAGCCACCACCTGAGTGACAGGGTGTCATCTGGTACTCTGTCGGTGTTCCTGCACTATTGCATTTCTTTTCGTTTTCCTATTAACTGTAGTTCTGACATGGGCTCTCTCACTGGTTTGCTTTCAGAGAGCACAAGGAGCCATCCCAGCACGTCTCTGGGGCAATGCCAATGGTATAAAAGCCACGGAGGCACAAGCACAGCAATCGGCACTGGAACGCTAGGGTTTAGCCCTTGCAGGCAGTCAAGCGCCACTAAGGTTTTGTGCCTACTCACTTTTAGGGTCCTGGAAGGAGCAGAAAAGTCCTTGAGACTGTGTAAGCTGTGTGCTTTGGTCAAGGTCAGCATTAACTAAAATATTTTTTATCAGAGATGGATTTGTACTTCAGAGCAGCAAGTTTGATAATTTTAAATTTGTGATAGATTTGGGGTTCACTTTAATTATTCCATGTGTGTTTAACTTCTGAGAGATAGATTTGGTGACAATACAGGGACTGAATTTTGCTTAAAGTTGGCAGTATAGCACATGAAGAAAAGCTGAAATTTCAGTTATGATTATTGTTATAAAATAGGATATATAATCAGAACCCATCTTTGCTTAAGCCCGTGCTTCACAAATACCTCTAAAAAGTAAGCATATTTAGTTAAAAGTTAGACTAACCACTTTATCAGGCTAAGCAGCATGCAAAATATAATTCCATTTTTTTGCTTATCAAATTTTTCTTCTGTTTTCAGAAAAATCAAAATGGACACAGAGAGTTTCCTGTATTACCTGACTTACTGCATTGTTGTTTATACAGTACTAATAACATTTGGTTTGGATCTCTAAATAAAAATCTGTTTTTTCTAACACTGTCCATCCATATTTTCAAAAACACCTATATACTTCGGAAGCAGCTCACATTGTCAATTCATCTGACTGCTGAATGCAGACAGCCCATAGATCTGTTAATAACATAATTTATTTCTGTCAAAACCAGGATATCATCACTTTTGTTTCAATACAAGTCATTCTCTTCCATTTTTAAAACCATAACATCTCAGTTTTCCTAATGATCTGTTAAAATACAATGAAGATTTATTGGTTTTCAGATAGAAATTGGGCCTTAATTATTTCTATTTCAAGCAGAACCTGTTGTTAGTCTTAACAAATCTGTCCTTTCCAGGAGCCCTTCTAATCAGACCCCTGACTTAGTAACTCATTTTAGGATCTCTCCTGATATTATGGAAAATGTTAGAGGAAAAATTAATGGGCAATATATGGCACAAGCCTGTTGACAACAAATGTAGCACTATAAAACAATCTCATTCAAATTCTTAGATTGGTATAAATACAACAAATATTTGTTTGGTATAAATATAACAAATTTGAGCTTAGGTAAGAATAGAAGGGTTTCAAAAAGGACTGTGGAAGGTCATTTTGCAGAATGAAACAGAAGAGGTGATGAGACTGGAGCAGGAATTGTTGATGGAGTTAAAGAAAGAGATGAGTTAATTAGAGGTGATTTTATTCAACAAAAGTCTGTCCATTAGCTTTTCCCCTGCAGGAAAAATAAAAGAACTGCTATTTGTATATATTCATCACCATTAGTTTCAACCAAGGAAGGTAGGAGCACTCGGAAAAAATATTTCAATTTGTCCAATCTTTAAAGAATAAAATTAAAACAATGATATGGTAAAAATAGTATTTCTAAATGTGTGGTCAGGTAATATTCTCTAATATATATGTTTTAAACATATACTTTTTCATTTCTGACTGGAGCTAACATGCAAAAATATAAAGGGTTAAAACCAATCTTCTGTGCATGGCCCTCCTGGGAAATTTTCAATGAGAAACAAACAGTTTTCAGTTGCTGTCTCCCTTGTATTTTGTATTCACTTCCCCATGTTATTAAATGGATCCTAAGAACACTGTAAAACAATTATTTTGTCAGTGGTTCTAGGTGAAAAAAAAAGATGAAATAGGATTAAAAATTTTATCACTGCAGTTGAAAAATATCTCATAAAATATGCAGCAGCATCTCTTTCACTTTCAATATTCAGATGGCTTCTGAAAAACCTTTAAAATATTTGTGAGATGGTGACTTTGTCTGGAAGAGCTTACAGGAATGTGTGTGGTTATTCCCATTCCAGCAGTGATGAGCCTTGAAACCTCTGACAGGACATTTTGCCTCTTTGAACTCCCTATCTCTGATGCAGAAAGAGCATATGCTAAACATCCAGAGCAGAAAGGTTCTCAGGCAGAATTTTTACCAGACTTTTCCCTTGTTAATGAGGAGATCTGCTTCATTCTTGGGGAAATCTAAGTTCTCTGGGGACAAAAGCCATTCACTCCTTATTCTGTAGGGGATGAGGGAACTCGATGTGAGCTCTACAGAAACTCATTGGCTCTTACGCAACATTTTAGCTGTGGTGCTCCTGTTTCACCCATGCACAAAGTTCTGGGTGACCAACCTCGCTCTGGGAACAATCACAATGCATTCATGAGTACACCAGAGAACACAAAATAATGTGGCATTTTATTTATCATTTTTCATGTAACAGATTTTCTCACTTAGGACTTCCAGCTCCAGTGGGGCATTTTAAGTAATCCCCATAGGGATTATTTGGTGTTAGTTCCAATTCTAACAGGAAAGGAACTGTGAGTTCCTGAAAATCCATATTTGTATGAGTATAAAGTTTCCAAAGGATCATACTTCAACGCCTGGCATTCTTGTGCACAATATAAAATAATATTTCGAGTCCAATAGTGTTAAAGATGGGATTATCATCACATGAAGCCTTTTTCAACCTATTCATAGGTTTGAGATATTTCCTTTTTGGTTCATTTTTTCCTGGGAAAGATCCTTTCAAAGGAAATATGAAAAAAAATTTCTAAAGTTTTACTATTGGTTTCTTTATGGTTTTTATTACAATAATAAATCTTGTTGTAATGATAATATTATTAATATTGACAGTAGTAGTAGTAGTAGTAGTAGTAGTAACAGTAGTAATAAGGTCTTAATCCCCCAAACTTTTTCGCTGCCCCATCATGTGATAAAAGAAACTCTTTGCATTTTGGCCAACCTGCTACTGTGCAGATTCATTTAGCACTTAGAATACCTAGATTATGCAAAAATCATTACTACTTCATCACCCCTTGGTAAGCTTTCACATGCAATATACTCAGGTATATATACTCAGGTAGGTGTCAGGTGAGAACATGAATCCTGTTTACCATTCTCCAGGAGTGGCTCTCTTGAGATCACCTGCAAGTAAATAGCAGGACCCAGGAGCTGCAATATGTTAAAAAAAAAGAGAGCGTGAAATAACTGGAGAAAACAGCAGTTCAATCTGTTCTTAAAAGTCCACTGTCAGGACTGTCAGAGTCCTGAAGTATCCCCAAGGGGTAATCCAAAATATGTTTCCTGCATTCAAACTTCCTTAGAAGTTGGTGAAGGAAATGCAAAGCATTAGAGAAAGTTCAAATAAAAGCTCCTGCACTGGAAATGGAATGCCTGAGTTGGGGTTGCCAGAACCAGCCTTCCAAAGTCTGGTGTCCTGTCCTGTAGGAAGAACTGAGCACAGCTTCCAGTTTGATGAGGCTGCTGCCACTTGTCTTCATTAAGATTTAGTTTAATCTTCTCCCTATTTCCTGAGTGCCCTAACTAGTTAACTTCCATCCTTTGTAAGTTTAATTTCCTGAACAGCCTGCAGAACAAGAAGTCCATTTAGGTTCATCCTTCCAAATGCACATGAGCTGTCCAGGGCTGCCACAATCTCTGCCAGTAAAATAAACTCACCCTGTATGATTTTATCATGCTTAGTTCAGGTTTACTTTAATGCATACAATTAAAAATCTACCCTTTTCAGCAAAACTGGTTATTGAATTTGAAAATTATTCTATAAAAGCCAATCCTGAAGAATTTTGAAGACCCTTTCAATTTCTAGTAACCCAAACCAGCTTCTTGTCACTGATGATATATTTGAAACTTATTTCAACTTCTTATAAAATTATTAATTTGTTAAAAAAAAAAATCAGTGCAAAATTTACAGGATTATTCAAATTTTGATGGTATCTTTGAGAACTACTTTAGTGTTTCATTATAAATACCTCAAATATTTCAATGGTATGAGTTTTGTTTATCCCAAAGTTTCCCTTATAATTAAAAAAGGGGTGGGGGTATCCTTTCTTTTTCTTTCTTTAGAAATTACTCAAACATGTAACTTTCCATACAGGTAACTGTCTTTTTACACAGGTTTCAAAAGAGAAAAATATCCTATGCCTAAATCCTGCTCCAAGCTCAGTGGGAGAGAGGCTCCCTCCTGTGGAATATGAGGTCTCCATAACTTTTCACTTACACATAAAAAATCCCCCAAGGAAGTAAGTCGTGCTTAGTTCAGTTATTAATTAGTTAAACTTCAAATGCAATCAAGAAAATAGGGCATTTAGACAAAAAGCTATTATCAAATTTTTTTAGATTAAAGGATTTGGACATTAAACTCTCAGTGAAATCTCAGTGGAATCTCTTGCTGAATTTATTTACATGGAGCTAAAATTTCTTTTTTTGTCTGAAAAGTTTAGTCTGGAACTCTTACTAAAGCTTGCTGTTTTCAAATTTTCTGAGAGAAGGTTAAGCAGATTTGAAGAAACTCGTGAAAACCCAGAGTGATGCAGGAATTTCCATTTAAGAAGAGCACCATTCAACAGTTAAAGGGCAAAATAACTCAAGAAGAATGTCAGAAAGCTCCCCTGATGGCATCCTCTCTCTGTTGTTCTTTTCTGTTTAAAGAAAAGAAAGCTATTTGTATTCGAAGATCTGCAAAAATAATTTGCAAATGGATTATGCTGACTTTAGTTAATATTTTACCCTTTTTTCCCAGAGAAAAAGACTTTTGCTTAAATAAGGAATATTTCCTAGATATAAATCTAAAGCACTATGTTAAGGGGTTAACTTATAAAAATTTTAGAAATTAAAATGCTTAGTTAACATTATTTCTCTCAATTTTCTCCTTTTATCCTTACATACTTGAAAAATGCTTGGAGCATTCTTAAGGCAGTAGAATATTCATTGAAGAAAAGAAAATTATGTTGGAATAATACCAATAAAGAATGCATTTTTAAATACATTTCACTTTTGTGTTCTTTTTTGGTGCTTTTTAATGAATGATATATATGAAATATCATTGCTACCTTTCCAGTGCTCCATTTATTAAAGTGCATCACATTTTTAAAGAGCCTAATGTGTTCTGGCTACATTAAAAAATCAGAAAATTCAGTCAAGAAGAAATATTTGTCGGAGTTTTTGATTAGTCTCATTAGGTTTTCTTTGTGTTTCATTGCAACATTACCTAGATATTAAAATACGAAAAAAAAAAAGGAAACAACAACAAAATCCAAGGTGGTACATCCCTTATATTGTTTCAATTCTTAACAACATATTTCAGGTTACATAAGCAAATTTCTGTGCATTTTATCTTAGATAAATAGGAGCTACCATAATGAAGATAAGCAAAGCACTCCCTTTCAGCAGGAATAGAGTTTATCAATAATTGTAGACAGTGGGTATTTTGGTTACAGAAGGCTTGTAAAGAACTGGTTTAGCAATTTAAAATAAATAAACTACAGTGGCTCTTGTTTTTGAAGGTTGGTTAATTGCTTTCATTCTCAGGCTGGTTGCTGTTTCTGAATAAGTTGGTTGTGTTCTGGTGTTATCGGTTTATAGAACAAATGCCCCGCTGGACAGTAAGTTCAGTTTCTATTCTCAGTGGCTCTGTTCCATTAATTTCATCACTGGTGCACAATAGGCACTGGCCAATTTATTCTTAAACTAGTGAGTTACTTCTTAATAAAGTAATCATACTGTAGATTTTGTCTCTCAACCAGAATGAGTGGGAAATGCATGGGGGCAGAACGAAGCCTCCACTCTGTCCTTCCCCTGGGCTTTGCTGGGCTGCACTCGAGCAGCTCATCCAACATTTCCTTTGTTCTTTTCCTTTCCACTACAACAATGCTATCAAAGCACATCTCCATCCACTGGGATGTCAGTCTTATCCTGCAGGTTGAGGCTGATGTGTAAATTAAAAGAATATTTTGCAACTTTTCACAGCTTTTAATTTCTATTTATCACTTCTGATTTTAAGAAGAAAATTTATATTTTATTGAGATAGAAACATCTATTTTTGTCTTCTAGTGCTGACATTCTTTCATTTAGGTAAACCACACCTTATTTTTAAACCATTAAGACTTTTACTGAAATACATAATATGCATTTATAAACAGACATAAACAAACTGTTGTATTACTATGAGCAAACAACTTCCTTATATGGAAGATACTGAACCTATCCCCACTGATTTCAATATTCTTGCAATTGCTAAATATCCTTTATTTAAACTGTACAACTGTTTCTCTATTTGCCCAGCATAAGCCAGCGACACACATATATATTCATAAAATGATTATTCTAATACTATTCAGAGAAAGGGTAGTAACTTAACTAAATATATATTTTCAACACAGCCATCTCCTCAGCTTAAATTCCATCTTTCCATGGTAAAGTGGCAAATTATCTCACTCTTGACCAAAATGACTCTTGAAAGTCTCAGTAATCACACATGATATAAGTAATTTCATTTTAGAAACTACGAGATGAGCATCCACATATTAAAATCCAATACTGCAAAATCAGATGCAGCTGTAAAATTAGAACCCAAGTAAATAATCTGCTCAGTGCAGCAGATCTGACTGCAAGCATAATTACTCCTCTTGTAATTAATTTTAATTAGATGAGAAGAAAATAGGTAGATCAGTTTAGTAAACAAATCTTAATAAACATAATCAAGAATGGCATTGCATCAAAACCTCCTGATAGCACTTTCTTTTCTGCAACTAGGTACTTATATTCATTTATTTTTCTTAAAGTATATATATTTAATTGAGTTTCTGCAAGGATAAGAGTGTTTGTAAAATGTGATTTGTGTTACAGGCCTAACTTTTTTCAATTACAATTACAACATGAATTTGCCCATGCCTTAAACAGGTGGATCAGAAATTAAATTTCAGGCTGGTTACATCTTGAAATTAGACAATATTATTTCAATTACATTTTGGAGTGTGATCTGGAGAGTCTCCTAGAATAGTTGAGAAGGGAAGGGATCTTGGGAGACCATCTAGTCCAAGCCCTTGCTCAGATCAAGGTCAGCAAGAGCAGGCTGCTCAGGGCTGTGTCAAGCTAGGTTTTGTGTGTCTCCAAGGGTTAACACCTCACAAGACCTCTGGGCAACCTGTTCCAGTAGATGATCACCAGAGATCCTTTTTGCCTTAAATTAGCCCATGTTCCCTTCCCCTTTTCCTTTCAATCAGCCCAATTTCTCTTTCCTTTTCCCTTCAAATTAGCCCATGTCTTGTTCATGGAACAGATGATTACTTCTGCTCAAACAGTAGATCACTCTTGGAAAATAAAATCCATAGTGAAATGACAGACAGGAGTAGCTCATAAACAAAATGAAAGATCATATTCAGGCTGAGTTGGCACAAATCAAAGGTGGGCTTGATAAAATGAAAGGAAAATGTCTGTCCACACTGTACTCATTTATTTACAAATGAATGCTAAGCCAATTTGGAAGTTGCATTTTTGAGCCCCAGGGAGCTCTGCTTTTCTTACTCAGGTGAGGATAAGTGCATTTGAGAAAATGTATCAATCCTGGTATCAGCTAATACTTTGAGGCAATGTGAAGCTGGATTTATCTTATCATTGAAATTTTGTATTTTTCGTTTTTCCAATTTCTCATAACAGTGATGAGGAGTTTGGTTCCAAAGAAAAAAGTGTAAACGTAACTGCAATTGTTCATTGTATTTTCTGTATTTGCTGAGGCTGAAAGCAAAGGTCACTTAAAATGATTTGTGAAAATCGTTGTTCAATTAAAAATTGTCCTCTTGGCCTCATCTTATGTTACACAAACAGCCCAATATAACAGAGTGATAAATTCCAGTCCCTGAGAGTCCAGCATTGGGATTTTAACAGGCGTTATATATTCCTTAAATTGTTGGCCCTAGACAGCTTTGATTTCCCCCTTCTTTTGCCTCATGGAAGTAACCACAGCTAGGATGACACATGAAATATCTCCAACCTTTGACTCAGCATCAATAACAGCAAAAATGAAAGTCCTTTCCTCAACCTTGGCCATCTCCTTGCTTTACCTCAGACATAAGATGGAGCATCCAGGGTGTCCTTCTTGGAAAGTCTGTGGTAGTAGAGCTGTGACTGACTTTTGAGCCTCAACAATATCTATATCACCTTTTTTACCATACCCTTGGACAGAAAATGACAGTATTTAACTGGTCTTAAACCTTCCATGGAAAAAAAGATTTAAAAGGGTTGTACAAAGGCATCATGACTCATAACCATAACCCCTTCTTCCAGAGTACCTTTTCTGCCATGTTCACAATATAGACCAGCATTGACCAGAAAAGCTGTTTTCCTTTACTCAGGAGTACTTTGGTATTTTTTTAACTACAGTTTTGTCAACAACCACAGCACCACCTGTGTCAACCAAACTCTGTGACAGTGGATTGAGACTTTTTATTAGCATGTTTTTCGATTGTATGCTTCAGTTCTTTTTTACTTGAAATTTATGAAGTTAATTAAATAACTCTGAACAAAATTAAAAATTCTAACTTGGCAACCTATTAATTGATATTAGCTTGTACATCCCACATAATATTTGCAAAATGCCTACTTATTTGTCAGCTTCAGGGGAGTTAGCATACTTTGTTTGTCAGATGACTGTTTAATAATCTTTGAGCATGAGAAAAATTGCTGTTTAAATCAGACGTGTTTTGGTTTGGTATTTTAATACAGTGTAATTTATCTTTCTCAACAAAAATTTCCCTGTGTAGGTGAGAAACACAAATCAATTAAAAAAAAATACAAAGATGGTTTCAGAAAGATGTAATTTAACCTAAGATATGAGATTTAAAGTTAATTACACATATACACACACACAAAAGTATATGGTAGGAAAAGCCTATTTTTATAAGATATCTGGTTTTTTGCCCTCTCAAATTCCTTTATACTCATCACTTAGGTATGTGATTCAGCTCTGGGACAAAAAATATTCCCTGCTTTACAAGCATAAAGGATTTGGCAGAGTATACAACACTGCTCATATTCAAGACAGCTGTGGAAAACGAAAAGGAAAAAAGATATGGCTGCAGCAGTCCCTTAATTTTTTAATTCATCCCCACAAAGATCCTTCGTATGCCTTTCCAGCAAAATTAATCTGAAAGAGAGATAATGTATCTCTCTGTCTTTAAAAGACCACAGGATTCAGCTATCATTCAAAACTACAGAGCACTCTATTGGAAGAACAAGCAATAAATCATTTGGTTGATATCAAAAGAAAGCCCTAAGTAATCAATATTTCAAACACTGTAAATATTCTGAAATTCAAAAAACCTGCATATTTTTCTGTTGCAAATCAGAACATGAAGGCATAGCTGACAACGGAAGAGCGGCTGGAGACAAGAAGCCTTATTTCAGCTAATATAGTTATCCAACCAAAGCAGAACTATGCAGAGGAGCCAAATGAAAGAGTCGTACTAAGAATGCTGCTAGCAGGTATTGAGAAAGAAAGAATGGAGTAAAATGACCTCCTTTTAGCACTGCTCCTAGTAAATGCAACATACAATATGGAGAGTTTTATGCACACTGTATAGAAAAGGTTTCTTTAAGATTTCACATGTGTGAGAATACAGAATTGTGTCTCCATTTTATATTTAATTCCCAAAGCAATGCTGTGAGATTACAAAGAAGTACTACAGGTCAGTTTTTACCCATAGGAATGATTTTGTGTTTTATACTTTTCAGTTGATGTCCAAGGCAGACACTGAGAAAAGCCCCTTGGGCAGTCTGTTACCTCCAGATAACATGGAAAATGCACACAGAATGTTCATACTCAGCATTTTTGGCAAAGTCATTTAATTCTACAGTTCCAATTTCTTCATATTGTAGTTGCTTTTCCTTCTTTATAGTTTTACTTGGGGAATAAAAATATGCTTGTAAGATTAATATCACAGCATTAAAATCTTATTTCCAAAATACTCTGGCGTTTATTGCTGAAATTGACCAATCTTTTATTTGAGTCATTTTGAAAATTCAGTTTAATGCAGTCAGGTTCATAAAAAGTTCCTTCAGTGTATTTACTGATCAAAATCTAAAGTTCTTATCATCTCAATAGGCATTTAAACAACAGATGACTCATTTTCCATTTGTTTACTCTGACCCTTTCCACAGAACATTTTCCTATATGTTATTTATTGCCAGATTTGTGCTGACCAGGCTAGAACTGTACATATTCTATGTGTATCTTAATTCTCACATTTCCTTAACTCAAAATCCTTGAATTCATAACCTTGGTTTTCTTTTCTTGAAGTTCTCTTAATTAAAGCTGCAAGCTTTAATTTATACGGTGTGTCAGTGATTTGACAACTTTTATGCCAGGTACTCATTTCCAGGGAAAGAACCTTTCAGTGATGGCAACTTTGATGCTTCTCATCCTTGCTGGTCTTCCCCCAACAAAATAAAGCCACTGAAAACACTGCATCCTGGCCTTGTGGTTTGATACAGACCTTCAAAGATGGAAGAGCCACGTGCACATTATCCAATACTCTTTTGAACCGCATTGTACAAAAAAAGAAGAAATTATTCAACAGCCTGTAAGAACTTGCTTTCCTACATTGCTTTTCTGGGAAGTTCAGGGGAATGTCAACCTGTTGTTGACTTTGTACAGACTGAAGAGGGTAAAATTTGATAAAAGATAGCTGGTCAACAACTCCCAGGGAAGAAATCTCATGTTTCATGAAGATCCAGGAGAGTGGGGAAAATTGCTCAGGCACTGTGCAGCAGCACAGGAAGAACAAAGAGCAGCAGAGCAGAAAGTCCTGGGGGAGATCTGTGTATACAACACTGCTATCCCAGATTTGAAATATTTGTGTGACGGTTTAGCCTGATTTTTCTTAAATGTCCTTGACAATAATGGATTAATTTCCCTGGTTTCCTGGACAGGGCTCTGAGCAACCTGATCTACTTGATGTCCTGGCTCATTGCAGGGGTATTGGGCTAGATGGTCTTTAAAGGTCATTTCCAACACAAATTATTCTATGATTATTTTTAGGGATTTATTCAACTATTTTAAATGGAGTCTTCTACATTTCCCATCAATATCCCACAAAAGGCAGTACCTTCCAATCTTGAAAGATATCACTGACTTAGCTCAGTTTAGGTTACCTCTGGCACAGAACAGGTTATTTCTGTGAACTGAAGCATCTGTGACAGATGAATGCCCAAAGTGATCCTTTCATTTTTCTCTGTAGGAGATTTTTGAACTGTTAATGACTATCACATCTCAGATGCATCTCATGGAGCCCAAATTTAAAGCTAAGCCCTCTCCTGATGGTCATAGTTGAAGTTTACACCTTTCAATACATCATTTTGTTTGACATGCAAAAAATGTCTTTATTTCAGCCATGAGTTATCACTGCTATTTCAATGTAAAATTGGAAAAAAAAAAAAAAACACCACAACACAAAGATGACATTGTTGCTCAAAATAAATCATGCGGCAGTCTTTGCACCTTCAGTGGCCTCTGGGTTACACTACCCAGTCACTACTTTATAGCCATCATCATACTTTGTCCTTGTTTTTCCTAAAGTGTTATGCTTGTGCAAAAATCCCTTTCTAGAGCTCTAAGGTCCTGGATGGCTTATAATATCCTTAAGTGTAATTGTCTTTTTCTAGTTCCATGTAATATCATAAGGATACTACATTCTATTTGTTCTTCAGGCCTCAACCCATAGTGTATCAAGAGGTAAACCTGCAATTTTTAATGGACATCATGTCAGTTTGGTCCCAGCAGGAGAGAATATCCCACAATGTAACCTTCACTTTCTGCAGAATATAATATGATGGATATGAAACATGCAGACTCATTAGTACTTTATGAATCTCCATTTCAGTTTATAGTGTGATAAATTAAACCCACCCTTCCTTCTCTCTTACATAAAATAACTTTCTTGAAACTTTTACTGGCCTGTGTGACCAAACAGAAATTGTCATTTTTCTTTACTATTTGTCTCAGTAAAAAGTTTAGAAGCATAAATTAGAAAATAAAGTATCCAAAATTTTAATGAGACATTTTATGACATCCCAACATATTCTGTTTCCAGAAACTTATTTTACATTTTCATATTTATGTTTATTACAACAATTTAGAATATTTATAGTCTCATTACTATGCTTATTGCAACAAGTGACTTGCCTATATCTCCAATCTTTTATGTTCCATTAAAAAGACACTAACAATACAGAGACACAATTCAAAGTTCATTAAAGTTTGGAGCAGATTGACTCAACCCCAACTTCAAATATTTTCTTGCTATTATTACTCGATTCATGAAGGTTCTATTTTCAGTGTGAATAAATCTAACACCATTTCTCATCTCTTTTTGTTATTCTTTCTTTATCATTTCCTACTTCTTTCCTCTTGATGAAAACAGAAAATTTCACTCTTTCTCCATCTCTATGCTGGAAGCAATTTCACCTTACTGAAGGTAAGCCATAGCTCCTGTCTTGACCTCCCCATCTTTGCTCCTGCCTGGCAAACAGGGCCTCTAAAATCCCTAATCTGCACATAAAGAGACCAAAGAGTTCAATGAGCCTCACAGAACTCAATTGTAAGGTTTTCATTTGACTTTGAAGTCAAGTATTATATAAGCACATTTTCTTAAAACTCCATCAAAATTGTCATTAGCCAAATTCCAAGTAAATTTTACTAAGTTTGAAAAGGGAAAATAAACAGCTTTTTGAGCACTTGCAACTTCAATTGAAGATTCAGTTTGATGACTAAATCTCTGTGCTTTTTAATTTATTTCTCAGTAGGCTACAAGATTATATAATCTCTGAAAAGGAATAACACTGTGTAAGAAAAGTGGCTGACAAGTGCAGTCATACTCTTCTTCTATGTACAATAACCAAGAAACAATATCAGTAGCTAAAAAACAGTTTTTGGAAAAGAACACAGACAAGACCTTCTCTTTGACAAATGTAGTTAACTTTAAGCAAAATAGTCCATATTTGATACACAGACTTTCTTAATCACTTTTTTTCATAGTGAAGTCCATAAAAATATATATTTTTCCTTTATAAAATGGAATACTAACATAAAATTTGTCTTTTTGGGTATTTCTCCTTCTGGAAGAGATAAAAACAGGCATAGAAGACTCTTAACTACCTGAACAGCATTATTGCCTTTTGATGATTAGTATGAGAGAAATGGCTCAAAGTACCAATAAATTCATAATTAAAACAAACAAATTGCCAGCGGAAGGGTCAAAGTCATGGACTGGATTTCAGGATTCAAGACCTGTGTGACTTTAGGCAAACTGAAGTTGGAGATCTCCTGGGGTTTTCTATTTTCCAACTGGTGAGCTGAGATTTGTCATGAAGCTTTTTGCTGCCCTATCTGTTAGCCTGACTTATTGTGGTTCCTTTTTAACTCAAAGATTCAGAGTGTTCCTGAGGTGGACACAGGCTGTGCCATGGACAAATCCCAGCTCATCCAAGGATGCAAGGCACAGCAGTCCCACCTTTTCACTCCCCCTTGTCACACCTCACCTTGCAGAGGAAAGAAGTGTGGCTACACAAAGCCAAATATTATATTGTGTAGCCATATTATTTTATGGCCAAATTCCCTATCAAATGATCAGGACACAATGCAGAAGCCCAAGGCATTTTTGTCCCCCAATTCTTTTGCAAACAGAAATCCTTGAAAAGATACAATGAGCTCTGTACAGCTACATCTTGGGGAATATGTTGTTGAAAAGGGGTCACACTTCTATTCTGGTTTGGATGAAACATGGATTCCTTGGTCCCACATACAACCACTGAATGCTCTTCACATTACAAGTTATTTGTGCTTTGTTTTTTTGCCCATGTGGAATTGCAACTGATTAAAACCTCGACATCCCTAGAAAACAATTTGAAGCTCTATTCCATAGCTATGAGTAGACAAGAAATCCAGAGTTTCTTCCTCTCCAGTGAACTCTCCTGGATAAAAGAATAAGAGCATTAGTCTGTGCTTGTCTGTGCATTCCTCTGTGTGCTCATACACAAAAAATGAAGAGTCACATCACCCGTTACTAATAGACTGCCAAACCTCAGAGCAGAATACAGCCCAGCACTGAATAGGAGTTCAAAAAGCTCAGAGCAGCTTTCACTATGGGGTAGGAGAGGAAGCTGAGGCAAAAAAATAAAACAATCCTAAAAAGCTGATACAACACAAGAGATCTATATTAACAGTATTCCATTTTCTTGGTCTGAACTATTGCCAAGATGTTGTTTCAGAGCTGTGGAATACAGCAGAAAAGACAGAGCCTTTTTTCAACCATGGCCCTATGATGGAGAAAAGAGGAGCTAAATTACTCAGTTCAGGAGGGAATAAACAAACTGTTACTCATGGATCCCAGCAGTGAAAGGACAGCTAATGGAAAGTAGCTCATGCATGTTTTCCAGCTGACTGCAATTCCTAAAGACACAAATTTTCATCTTCTTTTTCATCTAAAATGCATAAAATTGGATGTATGCATTTTACATATATGTTTGCCTGTGTATTTTCGATGAAACAACTTAATTTCCTTTCCGTACTGTAGATTTTTTTATATTTGTCATCTTGTAAGACAGCAAGGTCTGTCTCATCTGGGCCACTGCACTCTGAGCTATATTGCACTATTTAGAGAGAGGGAGAAAGCAGAAAAAGGCATGAAGCAGTGGCAGGAGAGACCCTAGCCTTCAACAGAGAACAGACACGTTCAGCTTGAGTTACCTGCCAGCTACTGCCAGAAGTTTTGGTGCTGCTCCTTCACCTGCCAATCTCATAAAGAGCCAAGCCAATAAAACAGAAATTTCTGGTTTTGCAGCAGCTACAGCAAGGCAAGACTGGAATCTCACCCTGTGGCCAAGCTGCTGCTACATCCACCACAAAGGAAAGAGCAAAAGAAAGTGCAAAGAAAGAAGTGGAACCTATCATTTTGGCAGCAAACTCTGTGGAAGCTGGCATTGCACAGGCACTTTTTTAGCAAACCAGAAGAGGCTGTGGGGGTTTCTGCAATGACCTCTTGATGGACAAGGGGAAACAAACAGACCTGCAAGGATCAGAGTGGTCAGGAAGGAGATTTATTATAGTTCATCCATTTTAACTGTAAAAATGTCTTTAAAAATCATGATGCCCTAATCGATTAATTTATATTCTAAGTGAAACAGCGATTCAACAACTGAAAGTCTTTGGTCTTCTTTTCATGTTAAAAGTAACAGAGCTTGGGGAAGAAATTCCAATCTTTCTCTGCATAATTCCAGGTCTAGTGGGGAAAACTTTCAGCAGGGCTTTCAGAAAGGCTGGAAAGGAGCCTATCAGTAACAGAAGATGTCCACAGTGATTTTCCAGTTAAATTACTGGCCACTGACTGTTGAACAATCCCTTCTTCCAAATAAGATCTAGACAAAAAAGAAATGTCCTTGTCTGCTTAGACTGCTTTTAGGTTGAATATTGCAGTTGAAATTGCCTATTGAGATATGGGCTTTTTGCAGCTGCAGGAAATAAATTAGCATCAACAGCATGTCTAGGGATCAATTAATTTTCATCAATGTCAAAAAAAAGTTAAACTTGAATAAAATCAGCCAGGCTGGACTCAGATTGTGGAGACACTGACAATTTTTAAAAAAAAATTTCAAGCGTGTTGCCAAAACCAAATGAAACAGATTCAGTGGAGGCCAAGGCAATATTCATCTATGCTGTATCTGCATTACTGACAGTGGCTTCACATCAGAGACATATTTGGAAGCACTATTCAGATTTTCAGGAAGAACTTTATCCCATTCTCCCATTTGGAATTATAGTCTGGAGTTGCTGAAGAGGAGGGAAATCCAGTGTCTGCTGGCACAGAGAAGGAAATTCCTAGTTACAGTCTTCACGAAACTAAATATGAAACAGGATACTACAGAGAGCACAACGGGTCTGCACATATTTCTATAATTTATCTAAAAGATCCCACAAACTGGCAAAAGAAGCAGCAGCATCTAAATCTCCTGCTAATATGAGAATGACGGTTGACTTCAGGAGATGTAGCACATAGCAGGGAACAATTGACTGGCACAGAGAACTTCCACTGTCCGGATTTAACACCTGGATTAACAGATGGCAGGTGCTGTGGTATGGATAAGTATACATGAATTCATTAAGCAACAAGGGAGCAAAGGGTAGGCATGAAAATGTTTGAGTATATTGATCAAGCCACAGCTAGAGAATGTTTGTAAGAAGCCCCCCAAGGTTTCATCTCATTTTGCAGATGGCTGGAGGGGCCCTAGGTGCCAAACTGTCTGTTTGGGTGACACTGTCGAGTTTGGTTCTTGAATACATGTGAAACATTTTGCAGTCTTTGGAACAAAGCAAGCAATTTAAATTTGAATTCCATCTGTGGCTTGCTCTCTACAAGTTAAAAACGTGTTTCTAACAAATATTTTGGTTTGCTTCCTTGAGACCTTCACAAATTTAGGCTGTGTGTTCACACACTTGACCTTCATCATTAAAGCTTATATGTATTCTGAAGCCCCGTGCACAACTTGCAAGACCACCAAAACTACAGCAGTGCTTTGATGTCCAACTGCAAATCTCAAATCTCATACAGATGTGTCAGGCAAAATATTTAAAAACAACTCCCAAAGCAAAGTCTACCCATTAGCACTAATCCAGGTCAAGATCAGGACAGTTAACCACAGGGACAAACTAGGGGAAAATCCCTTTCAGAGAGTCTGCCAGGACTGGAAATACCATAATAATAGTAGAATTTAAGTACTCCAATGTAGATTTAAATGTCACTGTGGTACTTTTAGACAGTCTACAGGAATGTTTCACGGATAAGCTAGCCAGGCAACTCAAGGGGGAGCATCTGGTTTTGACTCTGTTCCCAGTCGCATTTTTGGCTTGTGTCACAATGTTACTATCAAGGACTACCTCTGTAATAACCACTAAAACGTGTTTATAGTCAACATTCTTGAAGGAATGTGAAGGTCAAAAAAAAAATCATCTGCAATAATGTTTGATTTCAAAATGTCAGTTTAGAAGCAGCCAAAAATGCTAACTGAACATAAAGGAATTATTAGGTGCAGAATAGGCAAGAAAATAAAAGGAAATAATGAATACATCACTGTGTAAGTCCAAGGTGTCTCAGCACCTTAACTACTGTGTGCAGTTCTGGCATCCCATTTTAAAAATTGTAGAGTTGAGCAAGAAAAATGAGGGCTGATAAAGATGACATAGAGTCTGAAACAATTTGCATAGAAAGGGAGATGAAAAGGTTAGGACTTTTCAGCCTGGACAACCAATTTCAGAGGAACATAATAGTGAACTGTCTAATCAATAGCACAGGGAGGATGAATAAGAAACTCTTATTCCTTTTTGGTTTTTTTAATAATACCAAAAATAAATTACATCAAATGAAATTGTCATCCAACATTTTGGAACAACACAAAAGGGAATGTATCTTCTCATATCCTGTAATTAAACTGTATAACCTATTACAGATGGGCAATAGTCATGCAAAATTGCATCATTCAAACGAATGGGGGAAAATCATTAAAGACAATTAAACACAAAGGTGCTGCCTCTTGTTGGAGATATCCCCGAGCTGCACACTGCTGTAAGCTGCAGAAGGATACTCAGGAAGGACTGTTCTACCTTTGTGCTGGTTTTATACCAGGCATCCCTTGCTGGCCCCCAGTAGGGACATGGTAGCATGGTAGGCTACCTTAGGTCTCCGATCTGGTCCAGGGCAGACATGGTTCTTGTGCACTCCATAAACCATGCTGAAAATGCCTAGGATATTAACTTTTCCATTGTATTATACCCACCACTCTCTATGCTAAGAGCAAAACCTAAAAAGAGTTATAAACATTAAAAAGTTTAGGAAACCAGGCAGCTTTTTACACTGCAAACCTCTTTGCCTTTATCTTGAGCCAGGATCAGATTGGCCTGTATATTTCCTGACCTCACTTACAAAGAATGTGCCCATAAAATTTTAATCAATCTGATTGACCCAAAAGAAGCCTCCCCTAAAAAACCCAAACTATTGGGAAATCACTGTGCTCATGGAGCAGCTCTCGACTGCAGTCCTTGCTGGCCAGCTGGACCTGCTGGGCTTACACACAGATTGCTTATAAACTGTTCTGGCAACTGGAGTCTGGCTGAGATTTTCCTTCCCCAAGGAAAGAGGCCAGCCAGCTTTGTGACTGCTTTGTGCAGTTAAAAATTCTGAAATGAATATGCATGTACACTGCAATTTCTTTCCGGCTTCATCTCCTGTAAGTTTTAGTGCATTCTGTCAGTTTCTTACGGTGACTGGGTTGGATGCATTATCTGGCATTATGCAGATGAGTGTCTATTATAACGGATCCTTCATGTGTGAATCCTCAGGTTGTGGATAAACAGAATGACACAGAAATGGTCTCCCGTCATGCATTAAACAACAGATTAAAAGCAGATTAGGAAGATATCTGTGTTGTTTTAGAGACAGTTAATTCTGTTTTACAGCAGAAGATCAGTAGACATCTTCCTTAACTCCCCTTAGAACTGATTTCTACAATTTCACTAAATATAATAGGAAAAGAAATTAGGATATTTTAATGAAACTAAGAATTTTCATTTTGCCTGCAGGACGGGTTTTGGCAGTCCTTATTAAAAAGAAAAACAAAATTTAAAAAAAAGCCAACCAAAAACTTTGGGTTTATCTCAAAGTTTTATCATCTTATTGATTGGGGAAATATCACTTTTACTAACACTGGAAAAAAAAGAGTGCTTTAAAATGTTATTCTAATATTTTCCTCAATAACCACATCTCATACATCTCAAAATTAGGAGCCAAAAAATAAGAGATGGTTTTCAGTTTCTGGGATACCACATTTCTTCAGGAAAAACATTTCATTTCTCCATGCCTGACTTGTATATAAAGGTGAGACATCAGTCATTTGGATGGTATTGTTTACTTGTAGCACAAGGTGAAGTCAAAAACCTCTCACACATGCAATCCCTAATGAAAGAGGGCCCTGATAAAATTCAGAGCCTCTAAGTGCTACCGCATGCAATAACAGTTCAAATAAACACAAATAAATTCCTGTGACCTCACTTTCAGAATATTTATACCTCCACCTACATATACAGCAGGTTATTTTACTACAGTGACCAAAATGCTGATGCACAGGGAAGTATCCACACCTGAGACACTGAATAAGTATGTTACCCAAAGCAGTGGTTGCAGCTTCCTGAAATTAGCCTCACTTCATTCCTTTCATTCCAAACCTTGCAGAGGAGTCACACTGCATTGCTGCTCTTTAAAGCACTGTATCTGATAACACCACTTGAATATGTCTTCCTAGATCTTTCTGGCTGTCTTCCCAGCACCCAGATGACTCAAGAACTGATAGATGCAGGGCATAACCTTTGTTCCAAAAACTGGTGGTGTGCATTTCTGAGACTGAAAAAGGAGGAAGAAAAAAAAAACAACCCACACTTTTAAAGTGTTGTGTTTGATTGTTGAAGTGAGAGTTTAAAAATGATAGGATAAAACAAAGCACAGGGATTTGGAAAGAAAAGAAATAAGGACAAGAGAACAAGCCCTAGGTCCAGGCAATTTCCTGAGTCAGCAGGTACTCAGGCAGCAAATAGTCCAACACACAGACAGGGCCATGCTGTTAATTTTATTGATGCTTAAATGCAGCATTACCAGCTTTGCCCATATACCCCTGCTGCTTAGTTTTGTCTGCTTTGCCAGCAAGCCTTGAGCCTGCTGTGATAAACTGGGAGAGAAGAGCACAGTCAGAGGAATGTTATCCACAAGGTATTGACTGGCTGGGACAGAAGGGGCTTTGCCACCTTCCCCCAGAACTTGCTGACCACCCCATCTCCAGTTCACAGTGTGGAAGTGGTCCTGCCAAACACAAAGGATCAGCTGGCATATGGAAAATTTAGATTAATGCTGTCTCTTCCATTCTTATTCACTGAAATATGTCTTCCCAATGGAGCTGTGCAACCAGATTGTCCCCTACCCACAGTGTAGAGAAGCCTACTATCAAGTAAAATATTCCCCAGGATCTATCACAGAGATTATTCACAGTTAGGTGTGCTAAAAACTTTCTCCCAGTTCCCTCTGTTCCTGCTGGCTCACCCACTGAGCCAAAACCCTTTTACAGCATCACAGAGGACAGATGTCACTGCACACAAGGGCAGCCACACCAACACACCCCCTTTCTCTTGGAGACAGCTCTGTTGTAGCAGAGTACAAGCTAACGCCACAATTTGTGCTGGGCACAGCCTCCAAAAACATCCCTTAGTTGAATGCACCCCAGCAAAGGTCTCTAGCAGATCTCTGGCAGCATCATCCCAATCCCATCATATCAAGCACAGTAAGGCACTGACACCATATGAAACAGCCCCTCAGTCTGTGGCTCAAGCAGAGATTTTGCCAAGGGCTACAATATTGGCCAACAGCAGGAGCCACCCTGCTCCAGGTGGGATACACACCAACACCTCCAGCTGCCGGGAGAAACAAATTGAGGCCTGACTGATGAAATGAACAGGGCTTTATTAACAAGGTCAGGATGCAAGTGAGTCCTGTCCTACTACACAACAACGAAAAAAAATGCCTGAGGAGCCACTCTGACCTGCAGTCCTTGGTTCTCTTGAGACATACAGCAAAGCTTATGGCCATACAGCAGTTTTGGTGTGACATTTCTCAAGTCAGAATGTTTAGTCAGCTCTAGGCTATGGCCTGGATTTTCCAAACCAGCAGTTCTACAACCACCTCATCAAAGAGTGTGAAGGTTTGTGATGTCTCAATGAGAATAATTTTCATCATGTGTGGGTATATGTGTGTGTGTGTGTGTGTGATTGTGGTTTTCCTTTCCTCAGGCAATTTGCTGCTCCCTTGAAGTCTGTCTAGGTCAGGGAGAGAGTCTCAATCACAGCCCTTACTTCTCTTATTGCAATAGCCCTTACAGGCAGAGAACAGCTATCACACTCATTTTACCAATGTAAAAATAGCACGTTTCCTCTAGGTGTCTCAGGAAAAAAGTATTTAATTTAAATTATCCTACAGGACCAAACAGATGATCTTCTGCTTCTCTGTTTCCAAAAATGATGCTAGGATGAAAAAAAAAAAATTAAGAAAAAGCTACTGGAAGAAGATACAAACAAAATTGCAATAAAACACCTATCTCAGGTTTGAAAGCAACAGTTAACTCTTTCCTGTGTGTTCCCCAAGTGAGCTTTGCCGTTTTGCTTGCCGGGAGATGACAAGGCTTGGCCGTGCGGTTCCAGCAAGGGGACACGCGGTGGCAGTGTGGCCTCTCGCTCCTCCAAGGGCTTTTCCTGGCAGGGAGGAGTTCGTTCCCTCTGCCTCGGCGGGGTCACGCAAATCCAGCCACAGGGAAGAGGACACGTGTAGAAAAAAATCCTGCTCTTCCTGGCTACCCTGCATTTGCATGTAACACCTTCGGCCATAGGATCCAAAATAAAAAGGGGGAAAAACCAAACCGCGAGTGAATGGCACTTTATTTTCTGTGCGGTCCTAGAGATTCACACATATTATTTCTGGGTGTATTTAGGATGCTGTTTCACATTTAAACTGAACACATCAATGTTCATACTTAAACCAGTTTCCTCGAAGGTTCCTGCAGCTGAAAATCATCTGTTTCCAGGGTACTAACCCAGCTGGTTCCCTAGGACCTAACAGAGAGAGAGGGGGAATGGGACGGGGGGAAAAAAAGAGTGAAAGAACCAATCACCACAATTTTCATATAAATATCCCTTGCGGGAAACTTCTGATGGAGAAAGGTTATGTGGTTTAGGCCAAGCACATCTGGTAAGAATAAGAAATACATCTCATAAAAATAAAAAATTTGGTTTCCTTATCTGCTTGACCGCATCAGAGACTGGGCTGAAAGCAAATGTTATTATATGTGATTCCACATCCCTTAATCAGCATATGCACCATATTTAATTCTCTTTATCAAAAATCTAATGAGCAAACATCCATCACAACTTGCAATCTTTTGGGGATAATCCCAGCTATGTAATCCCATCTACAAAGACACTGCAAAAGTATTTCACTCTCAAAAGCCTTGGGGCTTTTTTTATTTCATTCAGTTGAGGTGGGATATTAATCCAAAACAAATCAACTTCAAGGAATTGCTGTTGATGGGGCAATCAGTTACACGATATTTGTTCATTTTCTTCAGCTAAGAAAAAACCTTAATTCATTTCTATTTCAGATTTTGGCTGAGAATTTCCTGAATTGCTGTGCAGGCAAAATTTTTTCTTTCCCCTGTCTTCCTCCACCCCCAGCTTTCCAGTCAGCATTCCTATGTACAAGGAGAGAAAGCCATCTCAGAAATCTAATCAAAGATTTTAAAGCCCAGAGCAAACTGCTATTTCTTTTGCCTTGGATCTCACAAGCACAAATAAATGTACACACTTGCTAAATAAAGTTAATAACAATTTAACAGAGGCAATACCACTGTGCCAAGAGCTTGTAAACCTCTACGTGGCATCAATGGCATTTGAGGACACCCTCTACAAGTGTATTTTCTAAATATTAAATCCAGTTCAGGTGTGGTTTTTGTGTTTAACCAAATTGATTTGATTATAAAAACTCCAGAATTTGTGTTTGTGCTGGAGTTCGGGAATGGAGAAGAGGGCAGGGAAAAGGAAGAGGGGAGGAAATGTTTCACATTTTTTAGACTATTTCTAACCTCCTCACTCACACTGAGAATGAAGTATCTATTGTTTACTGGGAATGCTTTTGTGACTGTCTGTATGTCAGCAAAAGGGTCTAACATAGTTTCTGACATAGTTTACATTCCTTTCTAGCTGTGATGTGTCTTCCCCATTGTTCTCCCTACTCTGTACTGTCCATTCATTTACCCTTGCGCTTTTCTGTTACAATTATTTCCTGCCCATCCCAATTCTGTCAATATTCATCAGGAGTGTATGACTGAATGACGACATGAACACGGCTTTATTAGCTGGTCAGGGTGCAAGTCAGTCCTGCCCTACTGCACAACAAAAAAAAGCCGTATGCCTGAGGAACCACTGTTATCTGCAGTTCTGCCACATACCTCCAATTTCCTCCTCTCCACAAATTCCTGCTCCTCTTTCCCAGCTAGTTTCCCCCCCTTCCCCCCATCTCCCACCCTCCTGCTCTGATATATAATTTTTCCCGATTTATAAGGAAAGAAGGAGTGTGTCACTCATTTTCCCTCAACCAGTGAAACTATTCTCATGTATCACTAACACACCCTCTCCTGTGGGTGCCACTTAGAACAAAGGGGGGTGACTTCAGTCAGTCCAAGTGATGAGAAGGGCCAGAGCTCCCTCACCCTTTTAGTGAAAAAAACAGAAGAGAGACAAAGAGTAAAAAAATCAGGGGTAAAAGGATTCTGGACTCGTGTGGAGCCAGTTCTTCTTCCCCACCGTGAGTTTTGTGAGAAGGTGCCCAATTTCTTATGTTACAGTGTACCCCAAGTCAAGGATCACCCCAGTTCCTCCCCAGCCATCTGTACCCTCACTCCTGTCCAAACTTTGGTAAAAAACAAGCTTCAACAGCTCGTTTTGAGTCTTAGCATGTCTCTGAAATAGCAACACGTGAAGTTAAAAGCCACAGTAGTTTTCATTTGCTTTTTAGGATAAGCAGGTTTTCTGTGAAAATACCTACATGTAGCTTGGTGGAGGTTTTGGGGTTTTTTAAATAAATCATGCCACCCTGGATCGCCTACTTCTTTTTCTAAAACCTACATTTTCCTTTCCCCAAAATACTGTACATTCCCTTGTTCCTCCTTCTTTCAATCCACCGTGAGTAGAATACTTTTTGAACAGTAACTCCAAGCTGTGCCCTGAGATTGTGTGAGAACTTCAGCCTTCCCCCAGCTGTACTTCAGGGGGCAAGAACCCGCTCACCACGGCAGGGGCAGAGCCAGTCGGGGTTTTTCCAACCTTAATTGAGAAATTCCCTCATCACCTCTTTGAGAGAAGGCGGCTGCAACTCATCTCCCAGCTATCCCCTAGGGCAGCCTGGAAAAAAAACCCAGACAACAGGAAAACCTCCCAAACCAGCAGCCCTATAACCACACCCGCCTGAAAGTTTGGTCTGCACAGCACGGACCACCGCACTCAGAACATCTACTTCCACGTTGAAACCCACGTACAAAATGTGTAAACGTGCAAAACTATAGAATTATCTTATATATATATATCTTGATGAAAAGCATCTGTGAGGGGCGGCACATGAGGACAGGGCGTATTTATTCATATGATTAAAACGCGTCCGTGCGTTTGTTCACGAGGGGGTACGTGTGCCACGGGAGCCCGGTGTCCCGGAGGGTGCGACACAAACACACACAAACACAAACACAAACACACACACACTCACACAAACAAACTCACACAAACAAACACACACACACACACACAAACAAACACAAAGGCGGAATCGTGGCCCCGGGAGCTCAGCCCCGGCCGCGGCGGGACTCCCCCGGCGGCAGGACGGGGACAGGCGGCGGTTCCCGGAGGCGGCGGCCGCGCCCCGCTGGGGAAGGCTGGGCAGGGCAGGGCAAGGCTGGGCGGGGCTGGGCTGGGCTGGGCTGTGTCAGGCAGCCCCGCCGAACCCTTCACCCCGCGGGCAGGGCAGGGGAGGGGACTAGAGGCGAGGGGCCGAACAGGGGAGGGCAGGGGAGGGCCGGTGCCCGCGGTGCGGTGCCGCGGGCGGAGCGGGGAGGAGCGGGGCGGGGAAGGGGCCGTGCCTGGCACCTGTGCGGCGGGCGGGGCGCGGCCCCGGCGCTGGGGAAGCGGCGGAGGCGCAACAGCTCCGCGGAGCCGAGCCCAGCCCGGCCGTGCCCATGGCCGGCCGCGGGCCCGAGCAGGGCTACATCCGCACCGTGCTGGGCCAGCAGATCCTGGGCGAGCTGGACAGCTCCAGCCTGGCGCTGCCCTCCGAGGACCGGCTCAAGCTCTCGGGGGAGCGCGCCGGCGAGGAGAAGGCGCTGCGGATCCACCGGCAGGGCCCGCAG